>JAFNEN010000160.1:0-305000 GCA_019343175.1 Oedothorax gibbosus
TTATGAGACTTACAGCTAACATAGAAAGCTCTACCACCAAAATAAATATTTTAAAGAAAATAAAATTTTTATTGAAAGCTTTCGCAATCTGTAGTTAAGGCAGATATAAATTCAAAAATTCCTCATCAGCACTGAGTTGTATTAAAGACATTATGTAATGGGGCAAAATTAAAGTAACGGACGTACCTTTTGAATTAATTATAATAATTGTTTTAAATATCTTACTGATCAGTTATAAATTTAACTTAACAATTTGGGTATGGTTAAAAAGAGAAAAAATGATCTTTCACATGTACAATTCCATTTCAATAGTTAAATTACTTTAACAGTGCAGGAATTTTTAGCCAGGGTACCGGACATACCTTTTTTGGACATGAGTTACGCAAGCATGTTAATTAAAGCTTAAATCCCCTGATTTGGTAAATCTCAAAGATTAATGTAATTTTTTTTTTCAATTATTTAAACATGTTATGTTTCTAAAACAATCAAAAAAAAATTTAAAAAGGCTATTTAATGTAATTAAAAAAATATATTGTATCGGTAACGGACGTACCTCTTCCGAATTTTCTTATTTGGGCAAAAAAATTTCAAAGTAAACTTTTTCTGAAAAATTCAAAATTTCAGTACATACACATATTATACCTCATTTTAAAGGTAAAAGCTTGAAGATTTTGAATATTGGTTTAAAATTTTTATATGTTTAGTATTTTTTGATTGTCAGGCACATGTTTAGACCTGTGTCTGTCAGTCAGAATTGGGCAGTGCACAACAGTGATAGAAAAGACTATAATTAAATGGGAAAATTACATTGAATTTTTTTTCTTTTGAGATGTTTTATTTGCATTATAGTTAGGTGATCCAATTTTGATAAAAAGATTTTTTGAAACATGTTTGGTATTGTTAAAATGTTCTTGTGTATTTTTTCTGGCTTTTCGTGGTACGTCCGTTACTATTTTTAGCTTATATTAATGCCACAACTTTATTTTTGGAGATAAAAACTTCCTGCTTTGGATTTAATTATTGTTTGACTTGAGTAACATTATGCATTATAAAGAAATAAAATATGAAAATATTATTTGGTAAATTATTTGTAACGGACGTACCAGTACATCCGTTACCGAAATCATAATTTTTCAAAACTTCAAATTTCCTTTAATAACACTAAGTAAAAATAATTTTCATGGTCCCTAATTCAGAAACCTTAACTATTTATTAGATTTGTTATTTATGTATAAAAAAGATTAGAAACTAAAAATAACATTATTTTATATGTACCCCGACATATTTTATGTCTTAAGCTTTTTATACTCGTGCAATAATATATTTTTTTTTATTAAATTATCTTTGTTTTAAATTTTTAAACACCATATTTTGACAACAGTTTGGTTTTTATTTTTCCACTTATTTAGATACCAAACAATAGCAGCATTAGTGTAGTGGAAACAAATAAACAAATTAGCCGTCTAGTGATTAGCTTGTGTCCAAGTATTAACATTAAATCTGTTTCTGTTTAAAAGTGTCTGGTTTTAAATTTTAAAGATAATTATCTGGTTTAGCAGTAAAATTTAGATACATTTAAATATGCATCTGACAGCAAAGGAGAAATAAAGAAGATATAGTTAACACAGAAAACAGACTGGACACCAAGAACAATATTAAAGAAAAGGACAGACTTAGGAAAATGAAGGCTAAGAATATGAAATACTCCAAAAAAAAAATTGCAAAACTACAAAAAAAAATGTAGAATGACAGAATTAAATTAGTGCAAGTTGGAAATCAAAAGCAAAAGTTGTTCAAAATCTGAATAATGGAATGGAAGCAAAGCCAAAGAAAGTAGTAGTAGTAGATTTGCTTTTTATAAATCACCTCAAGCCCTTGGCAAGACAGTTAAGAGAGCACAAAGAAAATTTGCCAAAATATCCTAGAAAACAGAAATCTGTAGTAAATACAATTGCAAAGTCGGTAGGCTGTTGTTTGCGATAATTACGATTTTAAAAAAATCTGTTAACCGAGATACAAAGTGTAAATTAGGAATTAGCATGGGGCTAATTCCTAATTTACTTTGTTTCCTGGGTATGCATGGATAAAAAAAAATGAAGGAAAGAGTTATGTTTTAGTTTCTGAGTGTTTAGATCACACAGAAATCAGCATATTTGCACGCATAAATACCCAGTCATCACATCGACTCTACAAGTTCCATTCTAGTGTCCTAATTTTCTTAAATGTTTACGTTTTTATTCTTTTTTCATTTATACTTTTAATTTTACAAAAATACGTTCCTTTTTTGAAACTTGAAAGTCAGCATATAAATATTGTTCAAATGTACATTAATTATTTCATTGTCAATAAGACAATAAATCATTAAAAATTGAAAAATTTAATAAGAGTTAATTCAACCAGGTATAATAACATTATATTAAAAAAAAAGTTTTGGAAAAAAAAATAGTATTTTTGTTCAAATAGAAATGTTTTCAATAGCGATAAAAAAAATATTTGTTTAGACTAATTCGTGAACAGCACAAAAAGGAAAGTTGATAAAAAGTTGTAGTCTGTGCTTTTCAACTTATCGAGGCAAAAAAAATTCTCTCTTTCAGTTCATTTCAGATGACTTTAAACAATAAAGGGGAAATACACGAAATTTTGAAGATATCACAACAATGTAGCAATGTGCGGCAAAAAAATGCCCATAATCGGATAACACGGCAGATAAAGTAAAAAGAATGCTTAAACAAAACAAAATTAATAACCCATATATTTCTAGCGAGAAAGCGAGGTATTTTCTTGAAAACAAAAATTTCCCGTAAAAAATAGTATTAAATATTTAAAATAACTGTAGTAAAACATAAACCAATGTATCAAAAACTATTAAAAAGATTATTGATATTAAATACTAAACAGAATTTGGTAGTACAGAATTCGGAAAAGAACCCTAACGGCAAACTTCATTAGTTATAACTGGCACGAAATGTTCTCTAACCTGGAGTTAATGAAATTTTTCTTTTATTAAAAAAAACAATAATTCAATATTTATGGTTGTTTCGTCAATTAACTCTAAAACGAAGTTTTTCAAGAAAATTTGTCAAGCGAAAATAAGATTTCTTCTTAAGTTTATCTAAATAAACAAATCATAAAACAAATGAAGGCCATACTACTGAACAATTTATGTTACATGAAAAACTATTTTTAAAAATTAAAGTTAGGTTTTTTATTCGGTAAGGAAGTTGCTAATGATGCTCACAAATGGCTCGTTACTAGGTAAATAATTAATGAATTTTTAAATTTAACAAAATTATAAATTTTGATACAATACTCGCATGATGTACAAGAAGATTTGGTCGTCGTATAAACATTCATACTCATCGGACAGGATTATTTCACTTACGATTAGCAGCCATGTCTTATTGTTTTTAGAATATATTTTACCATGTTACTTTGATTGAAAGTTTAGAGGTCTTTCATCTAAATTTATACATTAGTAATGAAGTGTAAACCAGGTTCCGTCTTCTACATTTTTATTCTTGATTATGTTATATTTAACTGATGAAGTTTAAAGAACTTGATCTAGTGAAATATATACTCCAATAACCATAAAGTCATTGCTTTATTTCTTTCTTGACATGTAGCAAAAAGTTTTACGCTTCCGAATTGAAATAAGGTTAAATTGATACGAAAAAGATTTAAAATGTGAAAATAAGCAATGTTACATTATAATAAGGCTCATTATAATCTAATTAGAAACAAATGTATATTTACAAAAATAAATAATAAAGTTAGTAAATTTATATTTAGTAATAAATATACTTGCATAGTTACTATTTCCCTATCAATACAGAATTAAGCTTTGAATGAAATCTGTAGTTCAGTAGTAATGGGGCTATGTATAATTTTATAACATAGTACATCGGTTCTTTCTCTACTAAACAACAGAACATAATTTGAATAAAAAAATATGTTTATTACTGTCTTCATATTCAAATAATGCTTCAACATTGTTTCTATACATTCTAAGGCAATTCAAACATTTTTTTTTACTTTTTAGCCTACTTTTCTTTTTTTAATTCGAAAGAATTAAAAAAATGAAAAAGTAGGTATTGACATGCGGTCGATGTCCGTCTGTCCGTCTGTCCGTCTGTCTGTCCGTACCCCCCTTCCAAAATCGGTTCTAATCATCGGATCTTAAAAATTCTTTTTTGTTAGAAAGCTATAACCTCAGATACCCAACTTTCATACTTTTTGTCCGTCTGTCTGTACGTCCGGACGGACATAAATCTACTATCTGTCGGCGAATTTCCCATTGAATTAGCATTGAAATTCAATTTTGAGTCATTTAAATCACTGTAGGTATTGAAATGCGGTTGATGTCCAACTGTCTGTCTGTCCATCTGTCTGTCTGTTCGTATGTCTGTCTGTTCGTATGTCTGTCCGTCTGTCTGTCCGCCTGTCTGTCCGTTTGTCTGTCTGTCTGTACCCCCCTTCCAAAATCGGTTCTAATCATCGGATCTTAAAAATTTTTTTTTGTTAGAAAGCTATGACCTCAGATACCCAACTTTCATACTTTTTGTCCGTCTGTCTGTACGTCCGGACGGACATAAATCTACTATCTGTCGGCGAATTTCCCATTGAATTAGCATTGAAATTCAATTTTGAGTCATTTAAATCACTGTAGGTATTGAAATGCGGTTGATGTCCATCTGTCTGTCTGTCCATCTGTCTGTCTGTTCGTATGTCTGTCTGTTCGTATGTCTGTCCGCCTGTCTGTCCGTTTGTCTGTCTGTCTGTACCCCCTTCCAAAATCGGTTCTAATCATCGGATCTTAAAAATTCTTTTTTTGTTAGAAAGCTATGACCTCAGATACCCAACTTTCATACTTTTTGTCCGTCTGTCTGTACGTCCGGACGGACATAAATCTACTATCTGTCGGCGAATTTCCCATTGAATTAGCATTGAAATTCAATTTTGAGTCATTTAAATCACTGTAGGTATTGAAATGCGGTTGATGTCCATCTGTCTGTCTGTCCATCTGTCTGTCTGTTCGTATGTCTGTCTGTTCGTATGTCTGTCCGCCTGTCTGTCCGTTTGTCTGTCTGTCTGTACCCCCCTTCCAAAATCGGTTCTAATCATCGGATCTTAAAAATTCTTTTTTTGTTAGAAAGCTATGACCTCAGATACCCAACTTTCATGCTTTTTGTCCGTCTGTCTGTACGTCCGGACGGACATAAATCTACTATCTGTCGGCGAATTTCCCATTGAATTAGCATTGAAATTCAATTTTGAGTCATTTAAATCACTGTAGGTATTGAAATGCGGTTGATGTCCATCTGTCTGTCTGTCCATCTGTCTGTCTGTTCGTATGTCGTCTGTTCGTATGTCTGTCCGCCTGTCTGTCGGTTTGTCTGTCTGTCTGTACCCCCCTTCCAAAATCGGTTCTAATCATCGGATCTTAAAAATTCTTTTTTTGTTAGAAAGCTATGACCTCAGATACCCAACTTTCATACTTTTTGTCCGTCTGTCTGTACGTCCGGACTGACATAAATCTACTATCTGTCGGCGAATTTCCCATTGAATTAGCATTGAAATTCTATTTTGAGTCATTTAAATCACTGTTGCCAAATCAACAATGCATGAGAAACTTTATTTAAACATATTTGAAGCAAAATAATATTTTCATGAATCAGTTTGGAATGACGTCATAAAATGTAGCACAATTTGATTCTTTGATTATTCATTAATTATCTACCAAGAAAGCGGCAAGACATACTTTTGCATGCAATTATGCTTAGTTTTAATTTACATTTCTTGTTTTTTAATGCAGTTCGGAGTAGTTTCATTACTTTTGTTATTAATAAATATTTATTCTTCGAACTACAAATAAATCACGAGCAGATGATAAATAATATTTAATTAATTTGCGAACGAATATTATGGAAAATAGTTGATTTTGGCTTTTAGAAGTTTAAATTATAGCTGGGTGCTGTGTTTCGATTTTTTTTTCTAATGTGTATAAATCTAGTGTAGAAACGGCTGTTGATGATATTTACTTTAGTAACCTAGTTTTTTTCCCGATTAGAACTTCAGTAAGTATTTAAGTAACAGGAAAGTAGGCTATTTTAGTTCTTTATGAACTTCTTTTTTTAAGACAGCGATTAATGTCGAAAAGTTTTTTTTTATCTATTATTAGCTGGTTATTATTTAAACATTCATGTACTCAGAAGAATTTAATTACTTTAAGATCATGGATTTAAAAAAAAATTCTTCGAAAGCAATTTATAAAACTAATTAATTTTAACATTACAATTTAATAAAATTTACTCGAAAAAATTAAATAAAGCTTATTAAAATGAAGCTCGTTTTCTTTTCTTTCTTTTTTTTTAGATTTATGTATTCCTTCACATAAGTTTATATTGTTTAAAGGATAATTTGTTACAGGTCAAAATTTAAGAAAAAACAAGTTTCAATTTTTTAGAATTATTATACATATGATAATATCTAAACTTCAGGTAAAACCTTTTATTAAGGACGAGTATTATTACGAGTATTTCAGAAAAATAAGTCAAGTTTAAAAATATTAGATTTAAAGAAATATTTCTTTCATAAGCTGTGCGATAATGAAAGCGATAAAGCTTTTAAGTAGAGAAACGAGATGTGTAGGAAAACTATTAGGAAATAACTTTGTTACGATACATTTAATAGACACTTACTTACTATAGGAATTTTCTCAGACTTACCTAAAAAAATATATTTATATAATATTTTGGCAAATAAATATAATATTAACATTCATCATTTTAAAAGGCTGAAATTTCATTAAACGAATAAGCATCTCATTCCGAGTATATAGATATTATATATAAATAATGAGCAGATATTGTTAAAATGTGCATTGACACATAAAGCAGTTTTAAACAAAGAAATTAAGCTATTTTTTATTTCGGTATAGGAATAGTTATTTAAGCAACTAGTGCCGAAAATAATACTTTATTAAGCGAGTGGCTTTTATTTCACGAGACCGTAGGTCGAGTGAAATAATGACAAGAGCTTAATAAAGTATTATTTGGCACGTGCTTGCCTACAATATTTTTTATAATAACGTGCAAAAAAGTATTTCTACCAATGAGTGATTTTCATGACATCATTTAGTTTCCATGGGAGACATCATGACATCATTTTGTTTTTTCAGATACTCTTATTTACTTTACCGCACTAGTGCCGAAAGTAGCACTGTCTGGACGTATTAAGGACGTAAAGTGTCATTTTCGCAACGATTTATGAATGAATATGATATAAAAAAAAGTGAACTTTTTTACACGTTGTTATAAAAATAACTTTTTCAAACTACAAAGTAATATCTTATTCAACAAAAAAAATACTACAAAAAAATGTTATCGTCACATTTTTTTTTATTTATAATTTGAATTTGTGTGTTGAACCAAGGAAATGATTAGAAAGCAAAGTGGTTTTTTCACATTTTTTAAACATTTCCAAGAATTAAACACATCAAATGTAGTTGGTATATTTTACACTAATGTAAGCTTTTGGAAAAGCTTTGATGTGTAACAATTTAAAAAAATAATGTTAATTATTGCTAGTATTTCCCTTCAATCAAATAAGTATCAAGAAAGAATTTAAAAAAAAAATTATTTAACACACATTTTATTTGTAATAAAACTAATTGCAAAGAAAACAACTTTACGTAGTTAATACTTCTAAAACGGTTAATGAATTGAAGGCTAAAATTACTACAAGTGATTTACTGATTTCATTTGTTTTATGCATTTATTAATGGAGTTACGCACACTTCCCAAAGAGTTGTTTGAGGAAAGTTTTTCTTCCCGGTCAAGTCCCCAATATGATATCACCGCAGGAAGTGATTTAAGGGTAAAATACCATCACTCGCATGAGCAGTTCGTTAAAATGAAAAAAAAAAACTACGTGTGAGGCCCCTACGCTGTCTAACACCCTCACATAAATAATGCATCAGCCAGGAAAATATTCTTCCCAACTTCTGAAACATGATGGGGTGGTTTGACAAAGTGGCCACTCTAAAGAATTTTGACACCTGACATTTCAATGGTTATTTTCTATAAAAACGTCATAACACGAAAATGGTTATTGATGAGTTAACGTTAGAAGAATTGAAGGGCTAGTTATAATGTTCGCATTAAGGTCCAACACGTTCATTGGGGGTTCCGTCCAATTGAATTAACATTATCAAAAAACACCAATAAACCTAAACGAGCCCGAACCTATATCTTAGTTATACTTTGGAGCATGCTAGTTTTTCTACTACATGTCATGATAACTAGACGTGAAATGTGAATTTTTTTTTAACTGGTAAAGTGTCATTTGAGCTTTCAACATTTCCAACGAAAAATAACTTTCCCTATTCTATGTGTTTCCAAAATAATTACTGCCACTTTTAATATTTAAATGCATCTCCTGAAAAAAATCTGCCTTTTTAGTTATGACATTGATGTAGTAAATGAACAATTGTATCGTGTGTGTTTTATAATTGGAACAAAAATTTCAACACTCGTGTTAAAACACTCGTCAAAGGATACCACGAGACTTACAGAACACAAAATTAAAATTTTATTTTGTAGGCAAGACAGAATCTCAAAAGTTAGTATTCAAATACGAATTTACATTCAAATCATGAATTCCAGGTTTATCAAATGATATAAATTGAACAACTTTTCGTGTTCGATGAAATTTTCTAGATAAGTTAAGTTTAAATTATAGACACGGTTTGGTATATTCAGAAACGTTACAGAATCATTAAAATATGAAAGAAAAAAATTCAAAACAAGGTTATTTTCACCAAGTTTTCTATTAGCTTTCAGAAATTCCTTGCCCATTCTAATAATTCTAAATAACTAAGTAAGTAGCATATTTTGTTGCAAATGGATTTGACAGTTAAAAAAAAGTTACATACTTGTATATTTATTAAACGGGCTGTAAATGAACTTTTTTGTACAAAAATTTAAATTCTTGTGCTTTACAAATTATGCTGCTTTACATAACTTTGCAGCTACGTCAAACCAACATATATCGAATATATGGGTATGGGGAAAGAAGAAATTTAGCATGCAATACTTTTTTTTCTCCACACGTAGGCTTTTGCTACTGCAATTTCTTGCCTTAGATACTTGAAGATGAAGTTAAGAAGAGTGTAGACTTCATCGATCCCCTCAATTTCCTCTCTTTCGGAAGTGAAAGAGGTCTATCAAGTGCCGAGAACCCGCTGGAATTTTCGATTAGTGTGATATTAGCTATTTGTTGAAGGCGGTGTGAAATAGTAATAGTAAATAGAAAGACAAATTTAATTGGGAAAACTTGACCAACACCTGAAATACTTTTATAAATTAAAAATATAGTTTTAAACTTCGTTTTTATAACTTAATGTTGTTTTCGTTTGTCTTTTGATAGTGCAGGTAGCTATAGAATAAGGTGGTTAGTATTGATTATAAGGTATTGATAGAATAAGGTGATAATTGCTAGAAGAATAACCTTTTAGTTTTTTTGCAGGATTAAAAATCTTATAAAAGAAAGAGAACAAAACAAATGATAATAACAAACAAGTAGACCTACATTAGAATTCTTATTTTATGAAAATTTAGCGAAAACTTCAAGAAGAGATAAACCACAAATCATTTCCGTCAACCGATAATTATGTATATTACACTTTTACAATCGATACATCTATTTTATCAATTTTAGATTTAATATAATAAGCATAATAATAAAACACAATATTTTAAAATAGCATGCAGATCATCTTGGAACAGCAATCAACAGATTATTATTTTTTTTGTGCGTGATCAGACTCCTGATATTCAATATACGACTTTTGCAATCATAAAACGCTAAAAACGTCCAACTGAAACTTGTAGTATCAAATACCTTCAGTGAAAATTTTATTTCCTAACTTTTAGCCTAAGAATAAATGGAAATTCAAGTTCAGTTCCATCTCTCTTAACACCAGCGTCCAACTGTCAAGGGAATAGACATGAGGTGAAGAAAACAAATAGACAGAAGGAAAATAAAAAAAAAAAGAAGTCCCAAAGCTGTGACACGTTTCTTGCATTGGGATTTCGTTTTTGTGCTTGGACAGGCAAATGCAGGAAGAAGCAAAGAGGATAGCCGTTATATAAATAAAAAAAGTCTCGGTAGCAAAAAGAGTCGGGAACAATACGATAGGTTGTTTTGTGTTACATAGTGTACTTAACATTGAGTAACTATCAATGATATTTTTTTTTACCTATAGTAATCATATTCCATACCTTTACTAAAATGCAAAACAAAGTCTTGCAAAACAAAGTCTTTAGAAAGTTTAGTCATAGAAAGTCTTAGAAGTTATTTATAAATAAGATTCTCCTTACATGAAACAATGTTATAGGCGGTTTTCATGATCTGGTGTATGTTTGACAGTAGTTAATATCGAAGTTAAAGAGTTGTTACGATAATTACGACTTTAGATGTACTTGCGGTTTTAAGGGAAAAAAATTTCAAGCTAAAAGAAGAACTAAAAAATTTACGTAAAGGAACTAGTACTTAAATCTAAGAATTACTGTAAATTCTGCATTATCAAAGAGTATGTCCAACTCAATTTTAAGTCTTCAAAGGTAATTTTTAATAAATTATGTCAAAAATTTTGCTATTTAAATTAGAGATGCACCGAATACCAAATTTGGCCTAATAGCTACTGAATATTGGGGCTACCTAATTATTTTTTTGGTCACCAGATCTAAGTTGCATTATTAGCCCTCAATTTTAATTCAACAAAAACAAATAATGGCACTTTAATTGTAATACAATACAGCAGTTAACATTTTTAATTAAAACAACTAATAAAATAGTACTCGTTCGTTATTCAAAAGGCATTTTACAAAGCGTGGAGGACTTTGTTGTATTGGTAAGGGGCTGAAAAATTTCAATTTCACTTCCGGCCGAATAGTAGGGCTATTCGGCTAAAACCGTATAGTCGGCTTGACTGGCCGAATACCGAATAGTAACCGAATATTCGGCACATCCCTAATTTAAATAAATATTAGTTTTTTTTAATGGGTTTTAAAATACTTTTTAAAAAATTAATTTTCAGAAGAGACAAAGACTTTCTATGAATAGATTTATTCATAACTAACGCGAATATTTCATTACCTTACAACATCATTTAATGGTGAAGCTTTCAAACCGTTTCCTTATCTCATTCATAATTCAAACTTAATAATCGGGGACATTTTTCAATATGAATGCAAATATTTTAGAAAGAAAACGAACATTAACCACTAACTCACAAAACCCTTAATTGAATTCCCCAAAAGCTTAAACTCGATAAGAAAAAAATATCGCAGTTTTTAATAAAATTATTCAACAACTTGCCGTTATTTGTTCGCAGGAAAAAGTAATTTTAAAGAACAACGAGTCAAAACATGAAATATAATGGGACGACGGTTTCATAAGTATTTTACTAACTCTCAAGTATTAGAATTTTTTTAATTCCTATTCATTTATTTTTTACATTACTTTCTCTTACAAGTTGTTTACATCCGTAAACCTCTTCAAAATATCTCATTTCGCAAATTTTGAAGTGCAACCACTATTACGATATGCATGCATGATTATCTAAAGAATAAGCTCATATTTTTATAATTTGTTTAGAAACTTTATTAACATTAAAAAAAGCGGAATGACTATTTCTAAATAAAATTTAGTAATTGTTATAGTTGGTGTCTAAATAATGAAATAGAAGGGTTTTTTTTTCAAAGTAATGTTGAACACTGTACTATTTTTCAAAAAACAAATGATATAAATCAATGTCAAGTACAAGAACAGGTTTGGATTCAACTTTAACAAGGGGTGTCACAAACTCTTAGAACGGCTAAGCTCTTTAAGTACACCGAAATCAACGAATACCAACTCAAAAGTCTATTCGCTTATAATAATATTAATTAACCCAGGAAAGAGAAATAATTTCATTTCTCCCGTTTTCACAACAGAAACAGTTGTCACTGCTCACTGTCTATTTCTAACAAACCTTGTCTCTGTAATCCAGTCTTGAGTATGGGATGAAGGATAAACATAACTTCGGCGAGAATGGCGTGGAATGTAATTACGGAGACGTCCGAGAATGAGCGTTAATCAAGCGAGGGGCAGCAGAAGCTTAATACAACCAAATCAAAGTCAGGAAATCAAAGCGGGGCTTCTGGAATATAGTTTGTATAGTAATATTTTACTAAAAGATTGTGCTATAGGAGTTCGCTTAGACTAGATTCCGCAGATGTCATAAGATTATTAAAAAACAAATTCCATGGAAAATTAGAAATACAACTGCGAATTAACTGATGTCATTCGAAAAATATATTTTTGTTTTTTAAATTTCATTGATAGATAATAGCGGCTTTAAGCATTAGCTAAAAATACTTTACTTCCAAACTTTATATGTGGTGTAGTTCACAGTTCTTCGAGTATGTGGAGTGTACACCAATGAAGACGATGTCGGCTTTTAAGCACTATTTTATATCAACAAACACGCTATACTCAGGGTGTGGTAACAAAAAAGTGATGTCACAAGAACAATGAAATACCAATCAACTAAATGTATGAAGGTACAAAACAGCATTACTTAGGTCAAAATTCTGCATTTACTCATGTCGTTGTTTCCAAAAAGTTATTTTTTAGATTACCTTAAAAGGTAAGTGAATTTTTAGAATAGAATATTTGAAAAAAAGTTTTTACTAGTACAACCATATTTTTTATTTACTTTTTCTAGTCTGCAAGAAATACTGGTTTTAAAAAAATAAAGCGCACCACAGGACTATTCTATTATTAGGGTTACTTAAGTTAAATTTCTGGATAAAATAACTTTTTATGCAAAAATAACTTAATCAAATTTAATGCTAAAAATTTAACTAACATGGTAACAAAGTAATATATAATCTATGCTTTAATATTAATTATAAAAAAAATCCAACACTTCCCACTTATTTCTTAAAATTGCAAAATCAAAAGAAACTTGATACATATAATCAGGTAACATCTTTATTAAAAAAAAATTATTAGACAATTCTCCCGAAAAGCATATAAGCACTTTATTATCAAGACTTCAAATCTCACTTTTAGCAAGAAAGTTAAAATTTAAAAAAAAAAAAACAGTTTCAAAGGATGAAGTAAAAAGATACTTGTCAAGTGATAGATCTTTAAGAATAAAGGAGAAGTTACATTCTCATTTTAAGGGAAAGAAATTAAAGCCCAAAAATATAACACTTCGAAAAGACCAGAAGAGCAATGAAAAGAAATCCCAACAGAAATATTGGATAAAAGACAAAAGAAAATATCACATAGTAATACTGGAAATTCCACCCCCTGTCATCCAGTTTTCCGTCGGGGAGCATAGAAACAGCGTTATATTAAAGCTTTAAAGCAAACAGTTTTATTGAGTTCCCGAAAAACTTGAAGATGAAAAGTAAAAATTGTTGCAAACACATTGCGTGCACACCTAAAACTAGGAGGTACGTCGGAAAATATAACGTTTTTTTTTTTGCGAAGCCTTGTGCGAATGACTGCAATGACTCAAACAATGTTTTTTATATATAGGCTGAAAGAAATTTTAGTATTTGCCTAAAATTTTAAATTTGGTTATATATTATATAAACGCTTATACGGTAAAAGTTTGATATGGCATTAAGATAAATGAGGTGCAAAGACAACTTTCCTTAGATAAAAAAAAAATTATATAAAAGTTAGAATTTAAATGGTTTTTAATGAAATTTGAATAAATTCTACTAGCATCTATTAGGGGCTCATAACAAAAGATTAGTCGGCTCCATCATGCAAATATTCAAATAACAATCAGCAATTGAAAACGCTAAAACAAGTTATCTACCAAATGCTGATAAAAGTTTAGCCCTTACGAGTGTGGGGCCTAATCAAATATCAAATGCGCAGCTTTGTATGTCATTCAAAGAACCCGAACTTATGTAAACATTTGATAACTTAATGTAAACCTTAAGCTAAAATACAATAAAACTTTACTAATAAGTCTTCACTAATAAATATTATAAAAAGAAAATCCACAGGGTTATTTTACATAAATATTTAATTATCAAAATTGGAAACAAAGATTAGTCGAAGACATACAATATTTAATTACAATGTACAAAGCAAAAGCAGCACTTGATGTATTGGCAAATAAATTAATAATAGATTTAACCCACTCAACACCAAAACTTCAGAAAGTAGTATCTGTTTCTAAATAGATACTAGCAAACAATATATAGTGCAATATATAGCAGTAATAGTGCAACTACCGGAATTTTTGGACATGGAATTGTTTTGGAATTAGGCAAATCATTTCTAATGTTAGGTATTCTACATGAAATGGAACTTATTAAAACTAATGCCAAGCTATCACATTCAAAGTAACAGCCTTTAATTGAGTTCAAATTAGAAATGGGGAAATGCAATTAACTTAATTCAAGGCATTTGAATATCAATCAGATTTTCACTACCTGTAAGTGTCCAGAATACTTTGAAGCTCGCTGATTTAAACCATATCCAATTGAACAATTTAGAACTCAAATTAGATGCACGGTGAACCTAAAGCTGCAACTGCAAACTGATTTTATTCAAACTTGCGATTTGCTAACATTGTTTAAAGAAAGTTACTTAGTAACGAATTTAGGCAAAGTTATAGAAAAAACATTAAAATTAACCACAATGAAATGAAGCACGAAAAAAATTATTCCCATCAATTACGTTAAAGCATAGGTACATGAACATTTATATTGATAGCATTTACAAGATTTAAATTTTTAAAAATTAAGATTCAAGAAAAATATAGAAATGAATACCATTAACCAAAGAACATTTTAACATGAAATTTAACTTTTAATCGATTGCTTTGCAAATACTAACTAGAACAAATTAACTAACCATGCAAATATTTTAAATCAACTGGAAAAAGCTTTTAACACATTAATTGAATATGGAAGTAATTCCCCTTTACAACGGAAATTACTGCGCGAGTACTCTAAATCCATTCAAGCAAGCCTAAAAATGCAGTTTAAAATGTAGAAGAAAAAATTATCGGGCTCTGCTAATTGCAATGAACAAATGCTTGGGCTTGCGTATAAATTTATAAAACTTGCATGCATTTTGAAAATGAAGACTGGCGGTATTAAAATAAGAAAGTTTTATTGAAAAGGAAAACTTAATACTCAAACCAAACAGCTATACGTTCTTCACAATCATAATTTAGCCATTATTTTATTAAACAAAATACACTTGCAGTTTCGTAAAAATAAAAATGATAATGAGATTATTCTACCTGAGGTAAATTGATTTACATAAAACTTTGACTTTAAACTAAAATTTTCCCAAGCTAAATCAAACTGTGCTCAAAAGTTGATATAACACTACTTTATGTATCAAACATATTTTAAAGTTATTTAAAAGACTGAATAAAAAATACTGGACTTCATGATTTTCCCCTGTGAATATTCAAAATTAAAAACTAAGAAAAATTAAGAATTATTTCATAAGATATTTTTTTCCGGGTCATAAAGATAACTATTTTTGAAATGATTAAAAGCATAGTACAAATCTTATACTCCTTGCATGAAGCATTGAATATAAAATTTAAAAAAAACATAATGCATTGAATTTATTGAAAATTCGTAACGTATAAACTAGGGTAAAATAGAAGCAATGTATTGTTTATATTCTAAACAAAGTTTTAGAAAAGTCGTAATAATACTTTCCCGTAATTTCACAGAAATTTTTATATTTGATATTATTTTTTTCATTAGGTAAGTCAAATTTTGAAGATATAGATTGATATCATTCGTTGGAAAGTTACTATTATGTTTTATATATTTCTTATGTTTTGTTCAGATAGTTTAATATTAGATGTCAATGCTAGGTTATTTAATTTTTTTTAATCATCCCACATATTTAATGAAAAACCTCGACATCCTGTCAGCTTTTGAAATGGAATGTTTATTTAAACGATTAAAAACATTGTGAAATCTTTCAATTTGCAATATTTTAGATTGCATAGTGATTATTTTCATTGTTAACTCAAGGTAAAATCTAGTGTTGCGTCTTTATTCAAAAGAATTTTTTTTAAAAATGGTATGAGCATGGAAATTTGTCTACGATATAAAATTTTCTGTGTGCATTAAAGTAATAGATTGGTTGAGAACTTCTTGTATACTGTAAAAGGAGTGTAATGGAATGTAAGTGGAGTTTACTATTAAAAAAAAGTAATGTCACTGAGTAATAATTTCCATATGGACAAAAAGTACAGATAATCTCTCAAAGAAAATCATTTAAATGAGGGATTAATTTTAATAACGCATTTTCTTAAACTGGATATTTGCATTTAACATTTTTGCTGTGCAGTAAGAAGGGATTTAAAATTATTTATCATTTTTCGTCGCTAAGCCAAAACTGAATTGAAAACCACCCTATCTGAAAAAATTTATAAATTGAATCAGTTTTCTCCAAATGGAAATGTTACATAAATATTAATGTTTGCTTTGCGTTTCTTACAAAACTTTCTTCAGGAAGGAGGAAAAACAATTTTTTTAAAAGCCTAAAAATACAACCAAATTTGAGATATTAACACTTAGAAGCCGAAGACGTTGATATACGTTCGACACAGAAATTTAATCGAAACAGACACGATCACGTAAAATTAGATAAGCATTTTTTGAAAAGTTATTACCCTGCCTTTGTTACAATTAGAACCAAGATCTTATCCTTTACCTTTACTTGATAAAACGTTAAAGTGGAAAATATTGCAAGTGAGTCAACACTTCTGGTGGGAAGCAATTATATGCAAATTAAAAAATAAAAACTACAAAACAACAAAATAGAAACTATTCGACTCATTTTAATAGCAGGACAGTTCCAACTAAAAGAACATGGAATTATGTCTAATAAGTAATAATTTCAAATCACGGACAAGTGACAAATTCAACACCCGAGCTGCCACCCAACAGAACATTGAACGACATCGTACCTAGTTTTACCGTAACTTTGGATACCACAGATTTAATAAGCTCCTTTGTCCAAAGGGTGAAAGGCGGGGGGGGGGAGCATTTAGAGGCCAAGGAAATCCAAAATAATTAACAAAACATAGTAAAAAGTAAATAACTCAACACGTTCCGCAGATGTTATTAAATGACTAGGCTTTTAATCCATGTCAGTAATTATCCAAACCATATACTGCAAAGCATAGAAATTACATGGCAAAGTATCCGGATTCCCCTTCCTCAAACTTCTTCCAAGATCGAGGGGAGGAAGGACTGGGAACTAAAAACTTATTTATTTCCAAAAACTGGTTTATAGGACATTTTGGTCTTCTCATAAAGCTCACAATCGAATAAAAATAATTGATTGATGTCAACTTCAATTTGATAGGAAAAAAAAGCATAGCTATCTCACCATAATCCAAACTTATTTTTAAACTTATTTGGAATTACATATGTTTTACCAATTTCTGATTAAAACAAAATATCGCCAATAAGAAAGATTGAATTTAAATTGTAACACACTTAAAGCATTATAGGTTAAGAAAATAGAATGGCCTTCTCAACATTCAAAAGAAGTTCTATTTCAAGAAATTTGTCTCTTAAAAGCCAACCGGGAAAAAAGGGGATTACTTAGAAAACATTCGACGCAGTAAACTTCTCTTTCTGTAGAAATAGCTTCGAGGAAATTGAATACTTCTAAATTATAGCTTCTTTTAAATCGACTAATGCCTATTTACCGGAAATTTAAAAGAAAGATGAATGGAATATGCTTTAAATAATCCAGGTAATTTAACTTAATGGATAAGAGTGTTGAAAATAAATTTTGTGATTCATTGTTTCAATACCATAAAAGATAACCATTGAAATAAAAGCCATTGAATTTTTTTTTCATAAAACCCATTCTCATATGCAAACTGCAAGTGAACTGCAGTAACTTACATATTGATTTGGACCACTGTTGCGAGCACTCAATAATTCTAGCCTATAAAAAACAAGTAGGTTTGTTACAGAATCTGTCACTTAAACCGCTTCCACAGAACATTTGTTGCTCAACAGGAAACACTATTTATACACCTCAGAAAGAAATTCGCCAAACAGGGCCTTTATTAGCTAGTTCTAATTCAAACTTTAAACGCCAAAACTAACTATTTTCATTAATCTTCTTTCGTAGATTTATTAATTAGTCTTTATCGTTTGCTAAATTTGTTTGCCATTTTCATTAACTTTCCTTCGAAAATTATTATTTATCGTTACGTTTGTTAAATTAATTTACAGTTCGAAGAATAAATTAGTAAAATTGATGCTTTAAAAATAAAAACCAAACTTCGCATGTTTTTATTGCAGTTAGAATTCTTTACGTATCTTACCACATACACAAAGCAACTTTGCAAGTTATTTCAATGTAGATTAAATTTCAGTTATTTAAATTTTAAATATACTTTTAATTTAAATTTTTTAATGAAATTTGGGATGTAGCGTAGTCTGATTTTTTGCTTCAAAATGACGTATCAAACTTATTTATGAGACTTGCGGTTCGTTCTGTGAAAGTGGGTGATGAACAGACGGACGGACTGAACGATTATAATACCTTCCACTCTTTACGTTATAAACGTTGTGTGGAAGCTAAAAGTACAGGGTGTCTATAAAAGAACTCCGGGGTTTTAAAAATTCATATCTCACTAACTAAAAAAGATAGCAAAATTTAGTCGATTTCTCTGAAAAGAGTAGCTCAAAAAGTTTTACTCATACCAATTGGAAATGTTTGTATCAACTGTTGGCGGCGCTGCAGGGCGTTGACCTTAAAATGACGTCGCGAAATTTGAAATGATGGCGACTCCGCAACAAAAGGCTCAATGTGTTATTTGGCTCATAGAAACGAAACGTTTTTCTTCTGGGAGCATATCAAGAATCTTGTGTATGCAGAGAAAATTCGTGATGTTTAACATCTCAGGGAACGAATAGTCAATTGTGTGGCAACCGTCCCCCCAGACATGCTAGCCAGGATATGGGAAGAGGTAGAATACCGTTTAGACGTCTGCCGTGCAACTAACGGGGCTCATATAGAACTTTACTAAGTGTTAAAAAAAAACTTGAAAATGTAAGCTTTTCAGTCATGTATAAAACATGTATGTTTTTTATTTCATTAAAATATTTTGCCACAAAACCCCGGAGTTCTTTTATAGACACCCTGTATAATGAAAGACTGATTTTTTCAGAGCAAAAATTGTCCAACTCATTGTTGTGGTTACTGCAGTTTAAGCAAACGTTACATCGGGGTTATCGAATGTCGACAAATTACTGATTTAAATATTCACTTAAAATTATTCTGCACAAATATTACAATTTAACACACACACAAATCTACCATGGCATTAGTAAAACAGATCAGAAATTTCCTCAAAGTACAAATTTCAAAAATAAGACAATTTTTAATCCAATTTCTATGTCCAACTTCAAAAACTAAAACACATACACTTATATACCATAAGTACTCAATAAACCAATTCGGCAACAGTTAAAGCTAAATGAAGTCACAATACATTTTATTATTAACTTACCATGAAAGACTTCGAGGACAATCAGCCAATATCTGCCGAGGCAGCGGTCCACATGATATCGACTCGTATTTTGCGTTTAAATCCAATTCAAAATCGATCGGACTCGGTCGAGTTGACAGAAACACAGCGTGTGAATTATAGCGTCTTAATATGAAATGGACACCTGGCGTGGCCCAATGTCCAGCTTCGATTTGAGAGTAGTCTGTATTTTAAGAACTAGTATAAGCACGGAATTATACAATATCCATCAAACAGTGTTTAAGTTAAGTTTTTTCAAATGCCTTGTTTTTATATTAGTTCAGCATTATTGACTATTAGCGATGTATCTAGCGTGGAAATAACAAAACCAGGCAGCTGGATACTACCTTAGATCAAACGGAATAGTTTTCTGTCTTTATATGGATTAGAAGTTGCATGGAGAAAAGTATACAAAAATTTTCCTAATCGCTAATAAAAAAAAATAGCAGAGTTGAAAATAAAGATATTTTGTGGTTGTGGATTCATCAATGAAGTAACCCTAGCACTAGGTTAAAAAACGTAAACTAAAAAATATTTTTATATCGTACATAACTCACTCTTAAGTAATGTTTCAGCCAAAAAAAATTTAGGAATCATGGTGCAACCTTACATCTTAGACTAAACCTAATATCCACATCTTTCATATTCGAAAAATAAAACAAATTCCACTAAAAAAACATCAACTCACACCACAAAACTACGACTCAACTGTCGAATCTAAAAAACGATTTAAAAACAGACGTCCGATCCAGTGACGTATCAACGGACCGATGCCAAGAGCTATAATAATCCACGTGTATGAAGGAAAATTGGGCGAGAGCATCCGCAAGGAGTTCCGCTGATGCCAGAGAGCAATGCTGACTGTGGAAACAGATCTATCGAGGGGCTGATGCCATGCCTCCGGGTTGGGAAGGGGGAATGGGGCGTATGCAGCGCCCCATGTGCGGGGTTAAGTTGATCGACACACAAGTGGTTGGACCCCAGGGCGTGGTATAGACAGAGGTCGTGGTTCTCTTATTGGTGAGTGATGATAAGCCTTTAATGTATGGACTAGACTTCGGATAAAAGGTAGTAATATCACACATATACTGAAAGCCCAGAAATGAATGACACCTTAAGTTTGAAAAGAAAACTAAATACTTAAATTATTATGTATAAAAATACTGAAAAGTAGCAAATCAGAAAAATAGGTTTTTTTAAGGTTTTTACTAAAATATTAAAAACCGTGAAAGAAACCTTATTTGAGCAACCCATCAAAAATTAATTTTGTGTCAACGTCTTATTAGAGGAAAGAATAAGAGTATTTTGACGAACATTACATTCATTATTAATTTATTTTTAAAGTTTTGATAGTTTTTTCAGCACTAAAACATAATTTGAAACTGATTTCTACGTGATATATATAAGTTGATAAGCTGTTTAAGTTTAAATTCAAAATTTTGAGTCGCATAAAAGTATTTAGTAACTCAGTACACATGCAATTGTTTTTTACTTTTCGAAGGGAAGGAAGAGTGAATTTCTATTGAATAACAAGTTAAGAACATAGCGTGATAGTTCATTAATGTAGGAAATAAATTAACGTTTTCTTCCTAAAAAAATTAACTGTAACAGTAGGTAACTAAAAACCAAGGTTAACGAAATAACAAACACGGAAAGAAAATCAACACAATATAATGCTGTCAACTTCGAATTGAATGAGAAGTTAGCGACCTGCACCGTTTAAAATCAATACCTGAAATAACTAACTCAGCGCCATTCAAACCTTTTTAAATGGCAACGTACTCCCCAAAAACTTAATATGCCAGTCTCATTTAAAGTTAACACGAGTGAAATCGTAGAACCTAATTATGAAATACAATGTTTCAGGAAGCGTTACGTGTGTCTCTGGTAGAAATCATTTAGTCATGGACCACATGCTTGGCTTATGTCCTACGTGAAGTTTCAGAACGCACGAATGACAAATATCGATCTGGACGCTCCAGCTGGCCAGTACCCCAGCAATGGGTCAAGCGAAGACATGATATGGATAATGGGCGTGTCCCGAATTAAATGAGATCTGTATAAGGTTTCCTTAACTAATGTCATCAATTACCTGCGTTTCAAAATGAAAGTTACAGATCTAGTGGTAGCGCAAGAAACGATCTCTATTTAGCATAGGAAATATTGACTTGGCTAGTTATGTGTGAACGAAATCCTCGTGAAAACTAAAATGAGTAGTTTAAGTTCGTCCCTTTAAAAAATTATTTATTATAACGTTTTTTATTATAATCAAACGCAAAGTTTGGTTTTATGGAATGAAAAGGTAAATAACTATTAAAATAAAAGCAAAATTAAAGTATCAAATTCGTTACAAATACAAGTTATTCAAAAAAAAAGCATACAAGATATGTGAAGAGAATAGTTGCAAAACTCATATTCTCCAACTTATAACTAAGATATATGGTCCGTTCATGGGCGACTTCGTCCACTGGAATTTAGGATTGTCAAAAATCGCTAATGAAAGGAGCGAACCTCTTAACTTAGTTATACGTTGGAGACTGAGTTTTGCAACTAGACCCTTCCTGCAATAATTTTTTTAATTAAACGTTTTTTAAATTGCAACTATTAATGATTTAATATTTTTAATCAAGTCTAATTTCTTATTCAGAGAAAAATAGTACATTAATGTGTGTTATATGGTAAGATACTGAAAGTTTTAACCATGATTTAATTGTAAATTCTTGGAATTCAGGCATGTGTAAGAATTCCAAGTATTTTCATGCACTTTATGCATCTTACACTAAAGTGCATGAATTGCACAAAAAATATAAATTTTTATTAATTTAAAATAAGTATTCAAAACACTAATATTTAAATTACTTAAAAAAGCTCATGTAATTTATAATTTCAAAAATTGTCAACCTTCTTATGTGGTTTAAATTTTAAAAGTACATACTTCTTTATTTGAAAATATTAACTGATTTAATGAAGCAAGCAATGCTATACTTAGCATCATTGAAATATTCATAGTACAGTAGAACCCCGTTAACGCGAACTCGAAGGAAGCACCCAAACATTTCGTGTTAACCGTCGAGATTGATTTTTTTTTTGCATTGAACCAGTGAATAATTTTTAAAAAAATTACTTCTAAAAAGTATTCTAATTTTATAATGTAATACAATAATAATACATATATACAATTAATGACGCAATTAATGTTTTGGAGTGGTTCATAATATAGAAAACGTAGGAAATTTTTTTGAGGAACACCAATTAAGAATACATTTTTTAATATCGTTGAAAGGGTGATTTTAGCTACACCATATTTAGATGCAATCTCAGCATTTTTTTAAAAACATTTGTCGTCATTATCATTAGAAACATTTTGTTTCGTTTCTAAGGAAATATACAGCTGCTTGCTGCTTCCGATTCATTTTGAATAATTATCAATAAGTTTAAATGCAAACCATTTCGAATTTCATGTCTTTACCTTTAACCTCTGCAGAAAAACACCTATATTTCTCATGACGTAATAGATCCTCCTACACTTGCTGGCGAATCATGGAAGATCATGATTTTCTCAGAACCAGAAGACAATTTATTTTAAGAATGTTCGTTGCCGTTTTTTTATGTTTTGTTTCATTTGTTATTCGAAATTTTGAATTACCAAGGGGAAAAAAAGTCAAATCCTGAATTTTTGCTCGGGTTAAGCGGAATTTCGCCTAAAGCGATTTCGCGTAAAGAGTCTTTTAGCATTATCTCTAAGCTTTACGTGCCGGGGAAATGCTTTCAGTTCATCTTAACCCTTTCAGTCCCAGTGATGCCATTTGGCATCATCATGTTTCTGATCATAATTTTAAAAAAATAATAGGGCTGACATCTATTGGGATTAATAACAAAATATTTTCTAATAGAAAAAGTTTGAAGAATCGAGTGCTGTGCTTTTTGATATCATAAATGGCTATAGACGATCAGAAAAAAAATTCTAAAATGATGCTAATTTGTCATTGGGACTGAAAGGGTTAAGCGAAATTTCGTGTTAAGCGAATTCGCGTTAACGAGGTTCGACTGTATTTCTACCCAAACCCAAGTAATAGTAATACAAAATACATCATTACAATTGAAGAGCTGAGTGGAAGAACGTGCCAAGTGACATTTTTGAAAAAATTGAGATTTTTGTGTTAATGATTATGTTATTACCTCCTTTAAACATAACAGCTTTCAATTTTTTAGAAAACATTTGATTTCGTAGATTTTTCGTGAACGAAGTTGGTAGGTGCACGCGTTTTCGTCACTTTTTCAATGGAAGAACGTGCTAAGGACCCTTGGCACTTTCTCCCTCCGAAATCGTCCCGATTCGGACGATCGTTCAGTGGAAGAACGTGCTAAGTGACACAGTTGAAGAAAATTGTCAGACTTTCGCTTTATTTATGTCGCATTAATCGCAAAGCACTTGTTTTTTTTGTAGTTTTAATCAAAAAGAATTAAAAAATATCATTAATTTTTCCAAATTAGCTTTAATTATTAAATATAACCAATGAATTATAATTCATATAGCGTATAACCGGGCTTTGAGTGCATTTAGGAAAATAAGAGAAAATGCACTTTTATTTTAGAATTCTATCGGAGCTAAAGGTTTTAACATTTTATAAAATATCGTTTGCTTTTAAAGTCTTGTGTTTTTTATTCTAATAAACATAGACTATTTAGCAGTGAACAGATGGTATCATTAAAAGAAAGTTGCACCTGCCCTTTGGAGATCGCATGTTCACGTTAAAACAACATTACACCCCGAACCATCTGGTTTGTTTAAAAAAATGAATTAGGGGTGCAAAAATCTTTTAAAGCAATTTTACGTTTGATCTCTAAAGCTGACGATAGCATTTTGTGCAATGTCCTAAACTCCCAAAATTATTAAAATGGAATTAAGAAATAAGCGGAAAGCTGAATTTTGGCTTGAAAGTGCGAATAGCAGCTTATACGGTAAGTACAAATTTAATCAAGATATTGCTTTGTTATGAAAAACTAATATATTTGTTATAATAACTCATATAACGTTTTATACTCTATCTCTTTATATTTATAAATTCTTAATATTTATTAAAATATAGATGACTTTAAAAAAGTGCTTTGCATCACGATTGTAAAAATAAATTGTTTAAACGATCATGCTAAGCTTTTGTATATAGAAATGCTGTAAATTAAAGAAGCTTTCTTAAAATTGATTAAATCCTTAATTGAAAAGGGGAAAGAAAAACATAAATAACCTAACCTTAGGATTTATATTTTGCCAGACATCTTATTTTTACTTTTTTTTTAATATGAATGTTTGTTTTTACATTCAATTATTCCTATCCAAAAACAATATAAAAATTTATTTTTCGAAAACTTACATCTTACATTATTATCTTTTTTATAAATCTTTTAAATTTAATATTTATTTTATTCACTTGCATTTGTGTTTCTTTTACTATCTTTTTGTATACTTTTAGTATACAAAAAGATGTATACTTGAGATTTGTATTATTATTCTTTAAAGTAATTAGTTTATAATTTCAGTGATAATGGTATTTTTAAAAAATATTTTCAATTAAAAACTTACTAATCTAACATTAAGCAAGAAGTTCTAAAATAACTAATATAACCTACTTTCTTTTAACTTAAATACTCAAAGAAATCCTTATAGTAGGGACAGACGGACGAACAAAAAGTATATAAGATAGGTGTCTGATATCATACATTAAAAAATTACACTACACGACTTTCAATTACCGATTAATATATCAATATGTTCGTTTAAAAGTTATTGTATACCTTATAAAGTATTTTCAATTACTTTCAAACCTAAAAAGTTCTATGGCAGCTACTCTTTGCACATGCACAATATTGTTGAAATCTTTATTTTGTCGTCCGACTAGTACTAGGAGAAAGTGTATCAAATTTTAAGTCTGTATCTATTTTCGTTTTTCAGCACTACTTTTAAAACCCAAAAAGTTTATAGCAGCTGCTAATTGCGCATGCGTAATTTTCTCGAAAATATTATTATGACTTCCAACAGGTACTAGGAACCCGTGTACTAAATTTGAAGTCTGTAGCACTTTTAGTTCGAACTGTAAAGTAGTTTCAGACAAACAGACGAATCAATGAAAAAAAACCCAGTTTTTTGTAATCAGCACCCTCCAAAACGTGTAGAGAGCACAAAATCTTCATTTTGGATGACCTCCATCGCAATAGTTTCATTTCCTTATATATATTTCATATTAGATAATTGAAGGTAATAACTTTAAAAATTGGACGGGTAGAAAGGAAGTTGGGGGGGGGAGGGGGTAGACGGACGGACAGAAAAACAGACGTACAGGTAGGTGGCCGAATACTATACATTGTAGTCTTCTAATTTTTTAATTTCGAACCAAAACCGAATTTTTAAAATGAGATAGTTTAGATCGGAAATTGAAAGGGATATGGACGGACGGACAAAATGATGGACGTACAGGCAAACAAATAAAAAGTATAAAAAAAATCTGAAGTCCTATCTTCCAAACAAAAAAAGAATTTTGAAAATCGGAATGTTAGTACAGAAATTATGAAACTCGTATGGATCAAATATACCTAAAAAATGTCACTTAGCACGTTCTTCCACTAAACGACTGAAAAAATCTGAAGCACTTCGGAGGAAGAACGTGCTAAGTGCAGGAGACGTTAAGCGCGTTTTGTAAATGACGTGTTATTACGTAAAGTACGGCTAAGCCAAAAGCCACCAAGCATTTTGAAGAACCAAACTAAATTATCATGAAGAAAAAACTATGATTTTGTGAAGTAGAGAAAAGTTGCAAACTAAAAACTTTGAAGCTCATTATCTCGTTTTCATCTTTTTGTCACTTAGCACGTTCTTCCACTAAGCTCTTCAATTATAGACTCGCACATCCTCAGAAAATATTAACTTATTGATGAAGCAAACACTGAAAATTGTATAAGAAACAATTTATTTAAATCATTTTTATATTATTTATACTCAAATCCAAATATTCATTACAATTGTTTCCCCCCGTTATATATAAATATATAGAAGATAAACTCTTCTGCACATATTGACAGGTAAAATAGAAACTATCTTTATACATATATCTTTTGGTATGCCTGAAAACTTACTGCAACTCTCAAAACCATAGAAACTTTATAGGTAGAAACATTTTCTCACCAAAAGTATATCGATTCGTCTCTGAACAAACATGATTATATGCTCATTGTAATTAAAGCGAGATTTTCTCGTGGAAAGCGCGAGGAGAGAGGAATATTAATTTTGATTTGCGAATCCCACTGGTTAACGACCTGGGGCAACGGAAAAGACGGAAAAGTTTCCGTACGGAAGAATAAGGAAATAACAATGTTAGCACTATGGAACTGAAATAGAGATAATAAATTTACTAGTGTTTGTATAGCGCAAGTTTCTTACACCAAACAATTTATATTAACATTTTCGTTGCAAAGCTGCTTAAATAATGATAATAGATTATTCTCAATCTATTAAAAAGAATTCATTTAAAAGTTTATGTATAAATTTATATTTAACCCATTAACGACATTATTTAACCCATTACTTTGTGAATGCCATTAAAATCTTCATTTTCGAATAAAAATGTTAACTAGGTTTTTTGAATTCCTTTTTCGTATATCTTATTTTGCCTTGCAGAAATTTTTCAGGACTATCGAATTCATTTGTCTTATAGTATTTTGTTTGTTCAGATAAACTTAAGCAGAAACATTTTGGCGTGGCAAATTTTCTTACCATCCGGCGTTAATGAGTTAAATTAAGTTAATTACGAATCACATCCTATTCGTAAAATCAGTCAACTTATTTTATCAAATCAAATGCAAGTGGAATCGCATATATAACAAGAAGTTCATAAAGAACTAAAATAGCCTACTTTCCTGTTACTTAAATACTTACTGAAGTTCTAATCGGGAAAAAAACTAGGTTCCTAAAGTAAATATCATCAACAGCCGTTTCTACACTAGATTTATACACATTAGAAAAAAAAATCGAAACACAGCACCCAGCTAAAATTTAAACTTCTAAAAGCCAAAATCAATTATTTTCCTTAATATTCGTTCGCAAATTAATTAAATATTATTTATCATCTGCTCGTGATTTATTTGTAGTTCGAAGAATAAATATTTATTAATAACAAAAGTAATAAACTACTCCGAACTGCATTAAAAAACAAGAAATGTAAATTAAAAATAAGCATAATTGCATGCAAAAGTATGCCTTGCCGCTTTCTTGGTAGATAATTAATGAATAATCAAAGAATCAAATTGTTCTACATTTTATGACGTCATTCCAAACTGATTCATGAAATTATTATTTTGCTTCAAATATGTTTAAATAAAGTTTCTCATGCCATTGTTGATTTGGCAACAGTGATTTAAATGACTCAAAATTGAATTTCAATGCTAATTCAATGGGAAATTCGCCGACAGATAGTAGATTTATGTCCGTCCGGACGTACAGACAGACGGACAAAAAGTATGAAAGTTGGGTATCTGAGGTCATAGCTTTCTAACAAAAAAAGAATTTTTAAGATCCGATGATTAGAACCGATTTTGGAAGGGGGTACAGACAGACAGACAAACGGACAGACAGACGGACAGACATACGAACAGACAGACAGATGGACAGACAGACAGATGGACATCAACCGCATTTCAATACCTACAGTGATTTAAATGACTCAAAATTGAATTTCAATGCTAATTCAATGGGAAATTCGCCGACAGATAGTAGATTTATGTCCGTCCGGACGTACAGACAGACGGACAAAAAGTATGAAAGTTGGGTATCTGAGGTCATAGATTTCTAACAAAAAAAGAATTTTTAAGATCCGATGATTAGAACCGATTTTGGAAGGGGGGTACAGACAGACAGACAAGCGGACAGACAGACGGACAGACATACGAACAGACAGACATACGAACAGACAGACATACGAACAGACAGACAGATGGACAGACAGACAGTTGGACATCAACCGCATTTCAATACCTACAGTGATTTAAATGACTCAAAATTGAATTTCAATGCTAATTCAATGGGAAATTCGCCGACAGATAGTAGATTTATGTCCGTCCGGACGTACAGACAGACGGACAAAAAGTATGAAAGTTGGGTATCTGAGGTTATAGCTTTCTAACAAAAAAAGAATTTTTAAGATCCGATGATTAGAACCGATTTTGGAAGGGGGGTACGGACAGTACAGACGGACAGACGGACATCGACCGCATGTCAATACCTACTTTTTCATTTTTTTAATTCTTTCGAATTAAAAAAAGAAAAGTAGGCTAAAAAAATCGCCGAATTTAAACACAACACACGCATGCAGCATTTATGAATAATATGAACGCAAAGATAGAATTATATTGTTTTAGAAGAAAATAAAATTTTCTTAAGCTAACTAAATGTATCCCTATATTTACCTCGACATTTACTAATTACTGTCCAAAACCATTTGCCGCTTAATAGAATCTTAACTTAGCAATACAAAAATAAATAAAACCTAAACGTATTATCAACCAATTTTCATAAAGATTAATAAAGTGTCACTATAGAAGCATTTTTTACGGAAAGTTTACCATCAATATTTGTTATGACAATTTTAGTGCCTTAAAAAACATAGAAACTGAAAACAAATTCTAGAACAAGTGTATTCACCATTTTAATAGGAAATTTCTCAATTCCAAAACATCTTTAAATTGTGTTAAGTGCTCAAAAATTTACTTAAATGAAGTTCTGTAAATACCTGTTATATTATTATTTAAATACCAAGGATAATTATTGGTTTAATTTAGTTAGAAAAACTACATAATTTTTTTAATAACTTCCACCTTGTCTTGCACTCACAGGGGTATGGTAAGATACTTAAATTAAAATCCTAACTTGTTATTATATTCATTTACATTATATACATGCAAGGATAATAAAATACATGTGTATTGTGTATATTTTCATGAATCATTTGTAAATTTATTTTTTCGTGAAATTCGTCAAAAAAAAAAGACCATGTCCGTCATAGACAAAACATATGCTGACAATTAACTAACTTGGAATAAAGTAGGGTTGGGTTTTTTTACAAGCTCTACGATAAATAAAAATTACGCAGGAATATAAATTTAGCTATAATGTTTATTACTTTAACCTTAATAAATACCGTTCTCACATTCAGTCAAATATTTATTAATTCTATTTTTTACTACTACCAAACTCAGACAAAAACTCATTTGGTACGTCAAAACTTCCATATTTACCTTCATTTTTTTTTAAAGGCAAAGTAATCGATATCGAATTTCTGATCAATTGCTTTCGCCAGATGGAAAATGTCGATTGCACAACAATTCGAAAAACTCTCGAAATCAAACTTAAAAAAGTAATGAAGTTTTCTATTCTGTAGCCATCTCTCTAAAGTAAAAGAGAAGAACCGCATCATGATCTTTTAAAGGATTATTTGTTTTATGATGTTATTTTTAACAGTTTGTTTCCCCTGTTCTAGATAGATGGTTACGAATAGATATTTTTACGAAATTAGACGAGAACGAAAGATAAATAAAAAAAAAACTTGAATTTTAAAACAATTTCCATAAAAGAATTTTTAAATTGTTTGAAGAAGTCAATTACAATCACTAAATGTCTGAGAAGATCATTAGTCTGCATTGATTGTTTGTTTCATTCAAAAGCAATAGCCTTTTATTTCAAAATATATTTCTTTTTCTAAAAATTACTAGCGTTACTAGTTTATATTTTTTCTCAAAAGAAGATGACATTTAGAGAGCAGTATTTGTCTTACGTTGACTCTGCAAAGTGGTCTTAAAAAATATTTGCCTACACTATCTCGAGGATAGTGGGAAAGTTATGGAGAATTTTTCTTTTTTTGAATTGAAGAGAACTAAATGACTGTTTCATTATAAAATACCTTACAAGATAATGTTTTTTCACACTCTCACAAGAGAAAAACCTTTGAAAATACTTTAAATCAGATAACGCAAAATCTTTGGGAAATGATGAAGCCATTTGCGTGGGATTTATTTTTCTTTGGGAATGCTTTTAGTAACGTAAAAAAGGTGTAATTGAGCGGAAATGATCTTTTAACAAGATTTTAAGGGAAAAGAGGAAATTTTACGAAAGACCCTTTTATTTTTACGTTTATTCAGTTCTTTCCTTACAAGTTTTTTTTTTACGTTTCTATTTAAAAGCTACGCAAATGGACGAGACATAACTTGCATTCATTTCATTTTTAATCGCTGAAAGAAAAGGTAAAATAAAAGGGTAATCCATGTTTTATATTATATCACTTCATTTTAGAATTTTAAAAAATGTTGTATCAATGAGAAGAGGGATATAAAAAAATTTAGTCTGAGAAGAAATCTCCCCCAGAAATTACATTTTCTTTTTGTTCTCTTCCAAAAGTTCCATTATAAACACGATTTTTAAAAAAATATGTATGGCACACTACACTATAAACAATCAAATTATGCGGCCAAAGTTTGAGAAAAAATATTGACGACAAACACGCATGAATTTGATACGTAAATTGCGTGAGTTTTAGAGATTAAGTTGGCTGGAAGAGAGAGCTGCGGACTCGAAATATAATTATTAATAAAAAAATACATAATATGAAACTGATTTTATAATACGTGAAACATTAAAAAGATAGCAACGCAATACAAATTATCTTTATAATGCGGAGGTTGAGAATAAATATATTAAAGGGAAAGTAACAAATGCCTCAAGAAATCTTATTTTGTTTAGTTTAGCTTAGTTTAATTTGAATAATCGTCGCGCTAGAGCTACACGAGGGCTATTGGCGACGGGCGTCATAATTTAGAACCACAGTCAGGTGACGAAATCTTGTTTTAACTTTACCACATCAAATAATACTATTATGATGGTTTGGTTTTTATATATATTTTAGCACTATTTTACTATACATATTTATTTTTTATATTTAACAAAGGTATGACTACTACTGTTGCCATATGTATATATTTAAATGTATATTTTTAATTTTTTTAATATTTGATTTAAGAATTCAGATTTTTAACATATAACAAAATTAAAGAAAGCAATTTGATATGCTTTCCTTAGTTAAAGCTAATTACTGTTTGGGTCATTATTTTTGCGCTGAAATGTACGAAAACGTAAAGATTTTTTCTTTCCATTCATACGGTTTATTTCTCCTGTACTTTTATTAGTCAAAACAAAAAAAAAGCGGGCCAGTTATTCATTATAAATGACTGTCAAAATATTTTCCAGAGGATACATCATATTGAGTTCATCAATGAAGAATAAAATCTAATAAGATAATGTATTCTGCGTGCTTACTTTGATGCTACGACACCTTCAACATGCAAATAAAATATTAGTCTACCACATACCCAGTCTACAAGCCAAGAAGACTAGCAAGAAATTTTGTCAAGAAGAAAATTTGTCATAACGCTACCCCATCAAAAATAATAAACCCATGAAAACACGAATCATGATAATACAAAATACCAAAGGAGTCGTTCATTAAAAATAACTCAAAAATTAATAAGTGAGGAGTTGACATTTCATCCTTTTAGTTCCCTGCATATTGCTTAAGGCATTTGTAAGACATTGTCGTGTATCACTATTAATTTTTTTATAAATATTGTATAAAAACCACTAGAACAACCACTTTTAAAATAAACCTTTCATTAAGAAGATTATATTAGTTAATTAAAATTCAATTTTGTAACTTTTAAAAGTTTAGCACTGATTATTAATAAACCAAATACCATACTTTAATTTAATTATCTTACGCTTCAATTTAAGCAACAAAAAATCAATAGAAAGAAATAACGTGATAAAACGCTAAAAGCATTTTACAATAAGTACTTTATTTTTGAAATCCATTTTTTTCTTACAGTACAGCTCATGCATACATAATCTAATCAGTTTAGTGTAACTTATTTTTTTATTTGAAACGAAACCTTCGAAATTTAATTAATAAGAGCAAATGCACTAAAATAAATAGAGTTGCTAGGAAACAAATATTTCTTTAAACAATTAGAAACTGTTTCTATGTTTTTAAAGATTACAAAAAATAAAATATAAACAGTGGTTATGCTTTTTATGTCTTGCAAAACATACTTTTGGTCTCCACTTGTTTAGAAATGTATTCATACAAAGAATATAACCATGAAAAATTTGTTTCTTTCAAGAAAAAATAAAGACCCTACAATTGAGCATATGTAAGTGCAACTTCATTAACATTTATTTCAAACATCTAAAATTTTTCTAGAAAAAAATGCAAAACGCAATAACAATTCATAATGCTGTTTCGGGTTTATTTTTAATTCTGTATGCAGGAAGACTTTAAAAATTAAAAGTGTTTTTAAAAGTCGATTCAATTCTCATGTTTTTTTTCCCATTGATTATTTGGAAATAAAGTACAAAATAAAATGTATTCGTTATGAAATTCGATTTTAAATGATCCAATTTATAATAGAGTAATTAGAATGCAAATTAACTCTAAAAAAAATTCTACACTGAACGTCAGAAAATCTCAGATGTCACTACTACTGCCTGTTTGACCGTTTGAAAATCTCTTAATACTCTCAGGTTTGGTTAAATTATCTCGTAAAGCTCACTAGAGCTACACGGGCTAATTCTGAACCTACATCAATAATATTTAGACGATTACTGAAACAGTACATCCCAGTAAACAGTAATGAATTTTTCGTAACTTTTTTTTTTATCTTCCCCCAATTTGGTAGCATTATTTTTGTTGTCAAGTGCAAGCAATGAGTGAGTGCAGAAGACCTAACCACAATGTTCTTTGATCGTCCAGTATTGAACCGTACTAAACTGTTTGTTGCTGAAGCAATTTCTTAATCAGTTAAAAACTAGGGGTGTGTTTAAACGACTTTCAATGAATCAATACACAAATTTAAAGGCAATTACATACCCTTATAAGGATAATTTCAATTAACCTAAAAAAACATATGGCAGCTACACCTTGCGCATGCGCAATTTCCGCGGAAAACTTTCTTTGATGCCCGACAAGTACTAAGGGGCTTTAGTACTAGGAACTCGTGTACCAAATTCCCAGCTCTAGTTCAAACGGTAGAGTGGTTTCAAACGGACAAACACAGGCCAATGTTCAAAAACAACTTTTTTATCAGCACCCCACCTTCCTAATCTTTTAACCCCTTGACGAAAACAATTATTTACACTTTCCGTAGCAAAAAAACGCTATGTTTCGGATATTAAGCTATCTTTGCAAATCGCAAAGTATAAATTACTTCATCCTAAAAGAAGTCTCGAATATTAGAATTAACCAATTAACGACCCATTTTAAACACCATTAACACCTTCATTTCCATCCACTTCTTTTTGAATTTTGTTTTGTTCAGTACTATGGTCTTCATTTGTCTTATATTTTATTTACTTAGATAAAACAGAAAGCTAATTTTAGCGTGCCAAATTTTCTTGCTAATCGTCGTTTGTGAGTTAATACATTTTTAACCAATTTTTTTTATATAACAAAAAACAATTTGACTTAAAAAACCAAAAATTCGTTTAAATATCTGTCCGAAGAAAGTTAAGCTACCAAAACGGTTTTAAGTAATCGAATCCGAATTACGTACGGACAGCGTACGGATTACACACTACATTAGACTATTCCCTCTCCTCTACATTTACATTTCATTTGTTAATATTTAAATTACAAATACAGAACATTGCAGCCGAAAAAAAGGTTAAGTATTAAAGTCTGATAATACAAATGTATTTTTTTTAACAGACAATATTTTACATAAATTTGGCAAAACCAGAAACGTAATATTAAAAGTACAAGATGTCTCATTTTCACAACAGTCAAGCAAACTAAGAAGCAAGATCGATAATCAAACAGACATCCATTGTTCTAAAACAATAGAACAAAGTTCACATCGCAACAGCAAAAGAAAACAAGTAACATCACAATAGTTTTAACGGCATTATCAGACTTCATTCAAGATTCTCTACGAAATAATTTCTTCAAAGTTTAACTAGTTAATCCGAGAAAAATAAATAATCAACATATAGAAGGAAAGTTATCCAAGCTCTATTCATATTCAAGAGCGTGCTATCCAGCTATCAGGGCATATAAACAGTCACTATTTCAATTAGTAGAATGATAGTAAAGGACGCTTCGTTAAGTTTCTCTACGGAAGAAACTGTGCTAAGATGTGGTTAATAAATAACATTATACCCGTTTTCTTTATTTGTTCCTTATTTAGGCTTAAGTTTGTCCTGGTAATTTTTTGTAAAAATACTTTATAGACATGCCAAATGAATAAATATTTTTCTGTAGTTTGAATTTAACAATTTTGCGTTGCGAAGAATTTATATCTTAGTTCTTAACAAAACTTACAGGACGAAATTTAGAAATGTTTTGACTCACCATGAAATTTCTCAGTTCACTAAAAAGAAAAAGGTAATTCTAGTTGACAATATAATTTCTTAATTTTTTGCACGTAGCCTATTGATTTCAATACCTGGTCAATATTTGGGAATAAGATTGCATAAAATCTTCATTTATTTTCTTTGGAAAGAATATTTACATATTAGGACCATTATTATTGATTAAGCACAAAGAGCTTTTTTCATAAAATTAAAAAAAACTAAAAGGAGAACAGAAACGAAGGGTACAATAACATTTATTTTTCTCCCACTCACACGTAAACTATTCAGAACCCATTTAATTGCTTAGTAAAATTTATTTTTGAAGTGCACTTATAGAAATCGAATAACATACAACAAGAACAAAGGTAAGCAGTTCTTCAAAAGAGAATAAAACTATCGTATTCCCAGATCCCTAGCCGCACTAATACAATTAGATACTAGGAAAGTACATTAAATGGAAGATAGCTACGCTGTGCCCAGGGTGTTATTGTCATGTGGGAAGAATTGATGGATACAAGGAGCAAAGAACAATGTCGAAATTAAATTGTTCTGTTTATTAGCTCATTTTGCGAAGGAATTCATGGTTAAAAGATTGTTCAGCTTAAATGTTCCATCGGTGAAACGGAATAAACTAAATCAAGTGGCAACACCTATCCTTTTTACGAAAATAAATGTAATTAATATCCAAAATTAAAAAGGATTTTTTTTAATGTTCATGAATGTTAAAATTCAAGTGCTCAAACTGCTTTTCTTTATTTAGTATCATCTAAAGACTTCCAAATAATCTATCAAAGTTCTAAGACTACAAAATCGAAAAAAATGACGTAGACTGCATAAAATATTTAAGAAATGCCTTGAGATGCAAATAAATCAGTTATCAGTATATATAAGCAATGTAGATAGATATTTTAATAATAAGTCCAAAAGAGTACCCTATAAAAATAACCCCCTCCCCCTCTGCAATTTACAATTTTAAACGCGCAAGATTCCTTGTTTCAACACATAAAAAAACATAGCAATCCTCGATCGACAAATGCAAAATATGCTATTAATCATAAATTACTGTTTTCGTTTATGTTATTTGACTCTTTTCATAAGATTACATATTATATGAAGATATCCAAACGACCATTCTAAACCGATTTCATATTTCAATAGTTCCGAAAACGACAGTCGTCAAATTATCATGGACGATAGGTTTCAAAAAGTCCCTAAATTATGAGGTTGATTTTTAGTTTAATCCCAGTTTAAAGACGGGGAGGGGGGGGAATGTAGGTACTACTCGAACCTCTAACATTCCAAATAACTCCGTTGCAACTTTGCTATGTCGAAATGTAATAAGACTTTAAATCCAACAACCACAAACTGAGAGCAAAAGTTTTTTTTGATCATTCAAATCGCAACAAAGTACAAAATGTTAAAAGATTCCTAGACCTCATCACCATTTATTTATACCTAAATCATTTAAAGAAACCACAAATAATTTAAAGAAACCCCATTAATGATTATCTTAATTCTCAGTCAAAACCTGTCAAGCACAGCATGCCTCAACGACAAGTCCCAAAGAAAACACGGCAAACATTGCATAAGCACAAAATTCGAAGTGGGAGTAGATTGTTTTGACAAGATAAAAGAGCGAAAGATACAAGCAAAAAGTATTTTTTGTCCAAACAGACAAGAACTGCTGAGGCGACATGGATAGAAGAAAGTGGCACAAAATAACAATGGAAGATACTGAAGTTAGCCCGGGGGCAATGGAATTTGTGCATGACTTAGCAATTTTTGGTTATATTTAATCGCCTTAAGGAACAAAAAAAGAGCGAGATTTTATGGCGGGCGAGCTTTTTCTCAAAATAAAAGATACATTATTGTGTTTTAAGAAATCAATTTCGCCGGAAAATTAAACGAGCTGTAAATTTTGATATGCATTTTTTTTTTTTTGACGTAAAATATTGCTGAAATGTAACTTCTTTTGATATTTTTTTCTGTATTTTGTAATTAAGATTAAATTCTAGGAATACCATATGAAAATCGCAAAGGTAAACAATCTGTCTTTCATACAAAATAAATTTTTTTCGTTCGTCGAAATGTAGTTTTTGAGAGTCCTTAGATGAAAGGTTCAAATAACAAAATTGCAAAATGTAAAGCCGTTTAACGAAAAATTAGTCTGTATAAAAAAAAACACTTGATTTCATCTTAAGACTTATCAACCAATGTTACAGCATTTTCTTTAAAAATTTACTTTATAAAGAGTTAAAAATCACATGACTGGTAAGACTATTTCCACCGAGAGATTATATTAAATGAGTTTCGGTCTTTTTTAAAAGGAATTGTAGCAAGCAATAATCCCATTCAGCATTAATTATTCCTCACGACTATAACAGGAATAAAAAGATCATTCTAAAATGAGTTATAAAAATATTTATTTACGACTATTTACAAAAAAAAACCCATTTGTAATATAATTTAACCCTGTACCACTCTCGTTTATTAAGACTTCGGATTTTAAAGAAATTAAGATTTCAGTTGGTTAAAAGGATCAATTCTAGCGACTTTGAAAACAATAGTGAAAGTTACGATTTAATGCCTATTTTTACATTTAGGTATTAAACTACTTTAAAAAAAAAAAATAGCAGTCTGGTTTTCCGTGTAATAACTTACCATCAATACTGAAATCCGTACTAGATGAACTACAATACTCGATAATACATTTAGTATTCATGCATTCAACAGATTTACTAAAAATATATGTATTGCCACAAAATTTAGAGGAAAAGATTAAATACAGAATAGTACGAGGAAAGTGAAGCTTCTGCCATGTTAACTGAATGGGAGAGGCGTCACTTTTCCAAATATTATTCCGGAAAACAGTTTTTCGATAATACTGTCATTTCTAGGAGAGTGGACTTTCTGTTTTATTATTCTCATTCAGACACAATCGATACCGCTAATGAGTTTCTCTCAACTGGAAAATACCATTAAATCAATAATGGTACTAGATAATCGACAGTACCTGTCACGAAAATAAAACTCAACATGTAACTTGTGTATTGATTTTCTCATCATATACAGAAAACATAAAATTGTTATCTTTCGCACACTCTGATAGCACTACGATAAATTAAACTACCGGTATATGCGCATACCGCATCAATACGCAATCTGGCGGTGGTGGTTAGACTAATCCCCATCTGGTCTAGTTCCATTTGACCAGATCCATAAGGTTAAAAATTTCAAAAAGTCTAAAGCAGATGTGGATTCATACGCAATCTACACAGCTCAAAACAGTTAGGGGAGCACTTTGCGTACTTTTGTTAACCCTTTCAGTTCCAACTTTTTATTTTTTTTTAATCTAAAAATCTAAACTTTGTGAAATGGATTCATTATGCATCCAGAATGAAATGGTAAAAAGGGGGAAAATCTTAATTTTTTAACTAAAATTTAAATGGGAAAAAATTGAAATCATAACTTTTGAATAATTTATTTAAAAAATTTTAATCTTTGTTAAAAATAGTTTTAAAAAATCAATTTTTAAACATCTGAAAATGCAAGCACGAAGAATTTAGGGTCAATTTATTTAATAAAATTGTTTCAGAGTGAATTTTATTTTACCATGTTTTTCATGTTTTCTTTTAATTCAAACAAACATTTAGTTCTTCAAAAGACATGAATCTTTCATCTAACGATACAGAAAATATAACTCTATAGAAAAAATCACTAGCTGATGGTTCAAAATGGAATCATTGGGTGTGAAAGAGTTTAAACTATGTGCTCCCCTAATTGTTTTGAGCAGTGTAGTAAGACTTAGTAAAGCAGTACAAATAAAACTATATAATTTTTTTTATAAAGTTTTAACCCATTAACCGATTGTCAGGAAAATTTTCCCAAGGGAAATAATTTTACTACTTAAGCTATCTAAATAAACAAAATATAAACAAATAAATAGCATAGTCCTAAACAATTTATGTAGAACCCATTCAGTTACACGAAAAATGTTCATTTAAAAAACAAAGTTTAACGTTTTTATTCAGAAATGAGGTGTTAATGGTATTTAATGGGTTAATATACAATTTTTCTTAAGAGTAAATAAGATTTTGACTATTTTACTAGTTATACTTCAAAAAACGGTAGTTATAAATAGCTAGTTAAGAAAATAAAATTATGCTTGAAGAAAAATAAAATTTCAATAACATAATACAAAAATATTTAAGATTTCTGTTACAAGGATGCAATCTCTGCCAAAATCACACTATCATTTAATTTCCAATATTGAATAACATCGTGAACTGTTTCGGTGCATATAAAGCTTCAAAACAAATAAATTTCGTGTATAAAAGAGCATTAATTGTTCATCCATTAATTGAATTGATGAAAAATTGATGAAATGATTAATTTTCCAATGAGCAGTAGAGAAGAACAACATGCTCAAAGAAACCAGGGAACTAGAAACTAGGGTGGGCCTCTCATTTAATTCCAATAAGAGTTTGGATTTCTTTTACAGTCACACAAGGAATTTTATTCAGGGAAAGGGGGTGGGGGATTATCAACTTATGCTGTTGTAAAAAATAAATTTGATATTAGTAAAAAATTAAAATTTGCCTTGTTTAATTAAAAAACATTGCCTCTTTATGAGTATTCTAGTATTAATTTAAATACAATTCAAACTATTAGCATCTAATTGCTTTGAAATTTCAACTGATAAAAAATTCAATAAACTCTCCTTTTACCGGTATTTCTTCAAATATTTTCAAAATAAAGTTTCCTATAAACAAGCAAATTGATGACAGAACTTAAATCATAAAAAAATACAATTCAATCTGGTAATGCTGCATTCAAGTAAACTCAATAATTATGATGTTCTAAACAAAAGACTTACAAGGTAGACAGTAACATTCAAATAGGGTTTTTTTAAACAGTTCTTAAATTGACCCAAAACTCTTATCTCTTCAACACAAACCACTCTGGTTTGAGAATCGAGTTAAAAATGTGGAAATAAATTGTTCATTCCTCAAAGGGAGGAAAGAGGGCCTCTGTAATTCCCAGGCACACAAAAGTCCAGGATACAAAATGAAATGGATTTTTTTAACATTTTTCCAACTCAATTCCAGAGAGTTTAGTGGGTGGAATTGTTGAGAATAAAGCTTTTTAGAATAAGTTTAAGATATTCCTTTGATTTTTTTTAAGTTCGAGAAGTAGGTCTCCTTGGTTGGTTTTTATTAAAAGGAGCTAAATTAAAGAATCAACTATGTCACTTGACTGCCTGTAAAATATTAGGCAAGAATTTTGAACTAAGGATATTTGATAGCAAATAAATACTTCATATTTTATTTTAAATACAATAGATAAAAATACTGAAAGTAATAACATTTTATGGAGAAAGACATTTATGTAAGTATACATAAATGCAATAGCATATATTTTGAATAAAATTTAATTATTTTCCTTTCGTAAATAAGTTTCTCGGACAAACATATAGAATACTTTTTCCTGAAAAAAATTGTGTGGATACAAACGAACTGACGGACAAAACCACAATTGTGCAGACAAATTGAAGAGTTAGAATGGAAAATTGAAAGAAATATGGACGGATAGGGAAAATTTATAAAGTAAATTTCTCTGATGCCATGCCTGTTTAACAAAAAAAAAGTATTTGAAGGGTTAAAACGAAATTTTAAAAGGGGAAGGGGACAAGCAGATAGCCAGACTGAAAGAAAAAAAAAGGAAGTAGATTAAAAAAAAATAGAAGATTGAAAATAATTCTCATAAAACAAGAGAATTGACAATACTTTAGAAAGAAATTTCATTAACTATAGAATCCTTATAGTGAAGATGCACCTATCAGAATGAAGGATGAAACAAGCTAATATGACTGATGGTCCAAACATAAACCTCATCCATCAAAGAAAAGAAGAGAAGAGAAAGAGAGGATAGGCAGGTATGCTGATAAATCTATTGAACTCTACAACTAGAATATCTTATGCTAGATATAAACTCTTGCAATCTATATAGATGAAAATTGACCATCTTAATCTCATGTAATTTAAACAAATATTCAGTTTCGCTTTAATCTTTTCTTTGTGAAATTTGGTATAGTATTAGACTAACCAAACAGAGTGAGAAGTCCAGGGTTGCATTTAATAATTATTGTCGACCGAGGCAACTTTGGCCACTATCTTTGATTAAAAAGATTAGTTTTAATCAGCTAGTTACAAAATTTAAAAATTTATAAAAAATAGCTACTTGTTTAAAAGGTAACTTTTTTATTTTGTAGCTATGGCAACATAAAGAATATTTTCTTGCATAATAATTAATATTCTTAAACAAGGTACTGTTAGCTTATTCATAACAAACTAGTATCTTAAGTGCTCATACACAAAAAAAAAATGTTTTGCAAAATCAAGGGCAATTCAAAATTGTTTAATAGACCACTTTTTTATATTCTACTTGAAACCTAAGTAGTTTTGGATGATGGTGGGAATTTTAATTAACTAGTATTAAAGCAGGAACAGATGAATGAAAGTTCTAAGAAGCTACCCATAACCAAAAAAATTTTATAATTTAAAGATTAAAATCTTGTCTGCCAATCTTTTTATTTTTTTTATTTTGATACTCAAATAAGTCCTGACTAATTTTCATTAACTTAAATATCCCAATATGTTATAAATAAAAATTGCTCCTTTTTAGAAAAACTGCATATAACAGAATAAAAGTTTCAATTTTTCTCCACAGTGTAGCAGTGAACGATTGTTAAATATATGGATTTAAATATTACTAAAAACAAACTACGATTGATTAAAATAAAGAATGTCACTTATTAAAATAGAAAATAAATTGATATTCTATTTACAAAACATGGGCTTTTATACTTTGCAATATTATTAACAATATTTAAAGGCTTCAAGAGCAAATACGTACATTTTTTAAATAACACTTATATAGGAATTATAAAACAGTAAAACCCGAAACATGGTATAAAATAGTGGAATCAATCAACTTGTTTAAATATTTAGATAAAAGCTACCCATATCAATCATAATAAGATTAGTTTACAAGATAAATTTAAACAATATAAATAGCTTTTATTTGATTCTTAAAAATAATTTACGTTTAAATAGTACTGCCTCTAAACAAAATATTTTTAAATGTTTCTAATTGATTTACAATGTTATTTTGCACTTATTAGGGAATTTGGTGGGGAGGGACTTTAGATAGCTTTAATATGCATACACACTAAATTTAAAAAATCAGATTTTGCCCAATCTATATTAAATTCATAACTAAAAGGTATCTTATATTCCAAAACAAATCAGTGATGCTATTAAATAGCAATTTACAGGCAATAAATATTAATTCATTGTTTCAATGGTATTTTTAGATAATTATAATCTAAAAATTACTACACCTAATTTAAACTACAATTCCTAAAGGTAATTTTACTATTCTCATGACCTAAATCAGGCAACGTTGACCTTTCATATGCATCTATTTCATCAACTGTGCACACATGGCAAAAAATTTTCAAGGATTGTAAAACTATGTTACTCATCACCAAAATCTGCTACCAAAAATTTAGCAAAATCTGCTAAAGATACCAGGCTACAGTTTTGAAAGATGCTAATAAAAAACACTAATGTATTCCCTAACAAACTTATTTATGACACATTATATTTTTGCTTCTTGTAGTCATAGGGAAAATATGCTAATATAATGCTACCTAACCTAAAGTTAAATGTAAACAAAGTCTGTGGTTTAAAGTAAAGAAATGAAATTTATGCAGATTTTTAAATGTAGTGTAAAAATTAACTAAATTTAAACCACTAAAACAATAAGATTATTTTAAAAATTGGCATCTCCTAGCCTGAAAAGTCAAATTAGTTGATTAGAAATTAGAAACCATAAAAATAAACTTTAATTACTCTTATATACATGACCAACTATTAATCAATTATAACCTCATGAGACCTGAATTCATTAAAATGATTTATTATCTATCAATGAACTTTGTAGAAAAGTGATATTATTGAAAATTATCGCAATTTTATAATTACTTAACATATCAATTAGTGTAATTCTGCCTAAAGAAAAAATACCCCACTGTTCAATGTTTAGAAGAGGGTGTCAAAATGAATTAGTGCTATAATGAAACAATCTTCAACAAAAATATAAGTAAACATACAACTTTGCAAATTATATGTTGGTTTATTTTACACGTTGATATTCACTTATTAAGCTTTTGCAGTCGTTTATTATATTTTCATATCAACTTTCTACAAGTTATGGACTTCAAAAATATAAATTTTGAAACTGAAAAGCAAAATGTTTGGACAAACTTTTACATCTAGTGAAAGTTTTTGTTGGGAGGAGTTTAAACTCATTACAAATGCACTACCCGTTATTCATTGTAAAAGTTTAAAGCATTTTGCCATAACTTAACAAAAAGGAGATCATTACAACATAACTCCAATTAAGAGTACATTTTAATTCTTTCATTATTTGTTTAAACAATTACTATGCTGGAAGATATGCATATTGAAAATCTTTTACAAGGTTAAGAGATCAATCCAACAATACAGTTTTTCTTTACACATTTTATGTATAACTAGATTTATATACCCAGCATTGCACAGGTGTACCCTTAAAAATGCACCAAAAAGCTATAATACAGCAACGGGTCTAAATTTGGTCATTTGTGTTACATTGCCGAGCAATGAAATCATACAAATCATATTAATATTCCACTTCAACAAAACTTGGTACGGATAGCAAGCTTACTTTAATTTTTAGTGATTGCCTAAAGTCGCCAACAGTCCGAGTCATTTATATTGTAACTATCTTAAAGGGAAACAACTGCCATCTATCAAACTTGAAACCAAATGAAAATCGAATCAGAATAATTTATCTTAATACAATTTTAACTTTTGCGAAATTGCCCATTTTTTTTTTTAAACTTCCATCAAGTAACTTGGAAGTTTATTTGTTGCTGATGTCAGCTTTATATATATTTTTAAAGTGTAGATGTACGACTGCATTTATAAATCAAGTTGAGTAAATCTGATGAATTAAAATTAAAATAAATATTTAATATTTTTTTTTAAATATTCAAATTGAAATCTTATGAATTTAATTCAATTGCTCACACTTAATTTTCATTGATTATTTTGTAAGACCAGAAAGTTCACAACAGTTCCATGTTAAAAAAAAATTATAACTTTCGAATACAAGGATGCAGAGGGGACGTACATAAATTATGTCACGTAAAATTTTGACTTTTTTGACCCCTCCCTCAACCTATGTCACGCTGCGTCATGTTTGATGTTTGATCGAACCCCTCCCCCTAAAATTACGTCACGTTGTTGCACCCCCCCCCCCCCCCTTTAAAGAAAAGTTAATTTTAATATTTCCCTTTGTTTCTGAAATTTACAAAAATAATGCATATTTATATTTTTTTTAATTAATTTGGAAAGAAAAAATTTAAAATTTTTCTTGGTTAAATAACTTATTCATAGGAATATACCAACATTGTATTTACATTTCCGTTGTCCAAGATCTAACTAGCTATTCGCTAATGTCTTCTAAAAAAGGGGGTCTGAGAGTAATCGGTACTGTCTAGTTCTGGGTGTTTTGGTGTTCGTCCAGGTAGCTGCCAGTCCTCTAATTGGTCAAGATAGTGTCGGAATTTTGCGTGTTATGAAGTACCGTTACGAAAAGGTATGTAAAATATAGGAGACTAATAATGCCGACGTTATTGCATATAATAATTTCCCCCATCCTCTTTCTGAAATAAAGTGTTTCTTATAATATAAAAAAGATTTCAAATTTTTTTCTCAAAAACTTTATTTTATGTAAAACAGATTTTCCTTGCAAAATTGGAAATTTTCGAATCGTTACGTCACGCAAGCGATTACCCCTCCATGTCACTGTCCGTCACGTTGGCGCATATGACCCCTCCCTTCCCCCCTCTGAGCGTGACGTAATTTATGTACGTCCCCAGAAACTAAAGTAGTGGAACAACTTCCCTATTCCATTCTGTGTATTATGATGTCTTTCCTACTTCTGTATGTTTTGTGCTTCAAACTGAGATGGCTTTCATACAGATTAACAGATACACTGCCACACATAAAGTATAGATTTCAATTAAGTAGATTTTCTAGACTTTAAGTACAAAAGCTTTTTAAAAATATTAGTTTTATGTTTTAACTAGAGGTTTAAGCATACACAGGGTTTATACTCTATTTGAGAAAAGGAAATTCAGGAGTTTTAAGGAGTTTTTTCAGGAGGAGTCTTCAAAAAATTCAGGAGTCTAAATTTATCTAACGCGGAAAATGCTTAAGGCAGATTTTAACAAAAAAATTTATGTGGTTAAAAATACTGCAAATCAATGTAGATTTCAGGTATAATCACTATCTATATATCCAACAAGGAAACTCTTAAGAATTTCAGCTATTAAAAAAAAGAGATAGTTGTGTTATTTTAGGGTATTAAATTTTTAAATTAGGATTCAAAACACGCTAGCAGCTAATTCTTACTATTACTCTATAAATAACAAAACTATCTTTCCCTTTCATATGCGTAGTCAAGGACGATTCACCCATATTAGAAACATCGAAAACTCGATCACATGGGCCACAGCGGGCTTTAAATTTTGATTCTGCAACACACAGAAGCCAATCTTTATAACGCGCATCCTTCAGCCAATTTTCTCTAAAAATGCACTTTCCACCCGGCATAATTATGAGGAAATGTGAAATAGCAAAGAAAAACTTGAAGCAAACAACGCTCTATTGAAAAAAAGTATGCAAATCAAAAATGCTGCATGTTTGTAACAGTAGTAAACAACAAACAGTATTTTAAACTCTTTCACTTCACTTCAAATTAATGTGGAAGGAAAAAAAAAAAATTTAATCCAACTACCGGCACGACCAAATCAACGCGCATCAATGTCGCGCAGACAGCCTTCTTTCAGATTCTACGCCTACTATTGGTCACTGGTATAGCTCTGAGTGGCCTTGACTAAAAAGAATGCGCACTAAACCTGTTTTCCCGCGAATGCTTCCCGTGATGTTACTGTAAACAGTTGTAAGGAGCGCTTAGGAAAATTCATTCGCTGCGCAGTAAACTCTTACGGAAAATCAGATATACAAATTTCAGGAGTAAAAGATAGATATACGCAAAAATTAACTTAATTTCAAGAGTTTTAAGGGCCCTTATACAAAAAAAGTAAAATTCAGGAGTTTTAAGGATTTTTCAAAAGCCGTACGAACCCTGCCTACACCACAAGGTTCATCTTAGTTTTATGAATAGTATTTTTAACTTTTTACCTGAAATTGTTTTCACTGCTCACTTAAATTCTTAAACCGATGGAAAAAATTGTTCTCCATCTCTGTGCCTTATGGAAAGCCTTTGAAAAGTGATCATAAAAACAACTGACATCGAAAACATGGAAATAATTCATTTAACGCATCTTACCTTCCAGCAATGCCACTTGGTTGAATCTCTTGAATGAATATTCCCAGTTCTCCTTTCTGTTCACTACGTAAGCCCACAACACTGAAACCCAAACTACTTCCTTCAGGCTTAAAAAGCTGCAAGTTGTGTATATCACGACCCTGTGCCCCTTGGTCAATAGTGCGCTGAAATTCCTCAGCATAGCTCTCTGTGGTTATAGCTGAAAGGGCATAGTCAGGTGGAGCAGCAATCATAGAAGACAACTGGAAAGAAAAAAACATTGCCATGAAAGTCCAGTGTTAATACATTTATGATAATTTTCCAATAAACTATTATAAAAAAATAAATAGACAGCTATTATTTGTTAACCTATTAAAGCTTACTGTTGTTGTTGTTACCATATGGCTACAGCAAAAAAACATTTGCTGCAACCATAAAAGCATAACTTTTGTTAGTCCAGTTATCTTAAATCATTTATGTTTTGCACTTGTAGGCTTGGTAATAGTTAAAACTATCCATAACAAATTTTGCTACCACTATGATTTTTTTTTCTTCCAGTTTTGAAAATGCCTAGGATAACTGCAAACATAGCTATTTAAACAACCACGTATGTATATAGAACATTAAAATACAACGTTTTTACTTTATAAACTATAGTATAAATATATGTTAAATATATATCATTTAACGACCTTTATACTTCTAAACAGGCATTAAAATTCCATAAAAAGTTAAGGCAATTAAAAGCATGTAATGCTTATTTAAGTAAAAAAAAACACTTTCAATATTTCTAAAACAAATTAAGTCATAACTTACATTGTTATGTATTAAATGTTTTCTAAAAGTGATTAAAACAAAACTAAACCAAAACAATTATGCTACATTTTTCAAACCTTATATAACACAGCACTACATATATAATTTATTGATTGAAACATACCTCATTTGAATGAGGTTCCATTTCATCTATTTTCAGAGTCGTCACATTTTTTCCCATTTGACCATCATAATCATAATTCTGTTCGGGGTCGGAACTGGGTTCATACGAATCTGAATGTTGCAGTGGACTAGGTTCTGCTGGCAAATTTAGCAGCAGTTCCCCAGTTGTTGGAGATATGTCAAAATCAACTGGTAGGATGGATGGATGATTATGTATCTGCCTTTTTAATTCTTGAATAGAATCCTAGAAGATATAGAAGAGTAGTAATTAAATAAAAACAACACCATAAAAATCAATATATCCATTAACAATTAATATATATTTATCTTATGTACACATAATTTTTCAAAAAAGCAAAGGCAACACTAAACTGTTTTAATTTCAAAAGAAAACTAAATCAAATGTTTTTGTGTTTTATTAAATCAAATAAATGTTCAAATATTGATACTCCAAAATTTGGTACAAAAATTTGTTTACATATTCTTACACACCTAGCGAGCCTAAATAAAAGAACAAACTAATACTTTGTACAAGGATATGAGTGCAGCCAACGTCGACCGACTGGCAACCATGTACACCAAAGTTCTCTATAGTTAGCGCCTAGCTGTAATTGTTATCCCTCAACTGCACCTTAGCTAAGCTCTAAATGAAGCTAATACCTGGCCAGGCTACTATCCAGGGAAAATTTGTTTTTAACCCTTTGCACTCCAGCCTAATAAGCTATAGTAGGAACCAGTAACGCCAGAACTATACCGAGATAAACAAGCGTGTAACAAATGCGGCGACAACAGATTTATTCCAAGCACACGAAATGTTAAAAAACTGTGACAACAGAGTGCAAAGGGTTAAATATGTTTTAAAATACAACAGAAGTTAAAATTGTGATTCCATAGACCATAACAGACTGACACTGAATAACATTCAGTTTTTATAATTTTTATTAGAATATTTGACTACCGCAAACCCAAAGAAGGTCTGCAATGCTACTGCTCCAAAGCCCTTTTTAACTTAAACTAATACATATTTTTACTTCAAACAAATGTAGAATCCTTAATCAATGGTAGAAGTGCAATTAAAATCGAAATTATCATGATTATTAATAACAAAAACTAGATTAAATTGACAAAAAAAATTTAGTGCAAATTGTAGCTCAGACAATTCTTATTTTCATAATATACAATAGAAAAAGTTGGAGCATTGGAGAATCTGGTTGAAAGAGCGCCGAGTAGCCAATGAGATATTGCAGCTGCTAACTCCAGGTTGGCAGTACTCTCCTTCTAGAAGAGGAGTCCTAGCTACTTCTATACACACCACATAATAATTTGGTTTGGCACACATTTGTTGAGTTTGGAAATTTGTGCACAATTAATAAAAGATTGAAACTAAATAATGCGACATGAATTCCTGTTTTTTTACATGAAAATATCCTGTATCTTACAAATCATTATATTAAAAGTATGCTTACTTGAATGGTTAATATGCTATTAAAAACAGGACTATCTAAAACAGAGATAAGAGTATTGAGATCATCTCCAACTGTAGGATTGAGCTGCGCAGCTTCGGAGTCGTGCAAGTGCAATTGAATCCGCTCCAAGAGCTTAATAGCCTGACGAGTATCTGAAATAAAAATGAGTAATAAATATAAATTTACAGTTGTAATTAAAATGGCAGTATATAATACATTGTTTCACAATCGTATAAAAATTTCATTATAATTTTGTCTTACATAATGATTAACTCATGCATGTTCATTTTGCAAAAAATTATGTCAAATATCTTGATTCAGTATCAGTATCAGCAAATCAGTATTTTAAAAAAGGATTTGGAAGAAAATACAGAATGCAATATTTTTTTTTAAAAAAATAGTATGCAAAGATAGCACTGTGAAATTGATCTTACAAATTGAAATATAACTGATTGCAGAATATTCTATTATTCAAACCATTTTAGTAAGAATTTTGAACTTTTTATTTTAAAGAAAATGTCAAAAAAAAAAGTTGGCAAACCAAAGAGGCATAAGTTGTTACTGAAAAGAGCTTTCTTTAAAAAAATATATATACTTTACCTCCACTGACAGGCATTGTGAATTGTCTTTTCTCTGCATCCAAAATGATCAAAAAAAGACAAGTTTAGCTGCCCATTGAAATTAAAATACCCTGCAAATAAATTAATTTAAAATACAATAGACAGCATAAATTTAAACTATATATACAAAAAATAATGTGCGCAAGCATGAAAACAAGCATACTATCAGCATGAAAATGATTAAAACTGCCAAATTTACCATTATATTAAGATAACATATTTAAGTAAATTAATTTGAAAACATATGGTATATTATGCTAAAAGATAAATACTGAGTAGCAACTAAGTAGTTTTCTAATGCGATAGATAAAACACTTTTATGTGACGAATAGTGAAAAATTCACAACACATACAAAGTTTTTTTAAGAAAACCTGTAAGCATTATGTAGCATTAGTTATATTTTTAAATATGCAAACTGAACTATCAAGTAGTTTTCTCTTAAATCAACCAAATGAGAATGGTAAGGAAACATTTCATTAGACTATAGTCAAGAGTTGAGTGTGCACTATAACAAACAAGATGCCAGTTTATCGCCAAGCACTCTAGATTTACACTATTTACACTAAATTTGCAAGTATATTAAAAAAAATTATTAGCAAGTTTTCAGGATTAGCAAGTTTTCAAGATAAAGAGGAACACATGCCCTTATAAAATGACATGCATAAACATTTTTACATTTAAAGTATGATAAAACTGTTTATAAACTTGATTTTTTAGTGCTGTTGCAATTGTAGTTGTGATACACCTACCTACCATACAACAGATATATCCAAGATATATATTTAAGCTCTAAAAGCATCCAGGAAATTTCTTGCAATTCCAAGTGTGCTTTATTCCTTAACCAGAAATTAACTATCAAAGTATACGTAGAAAGTTGCACATTAACTCACTAGATCTCTCAGTGGTGATAATGTTTATATTTTAAGGTAACCGTTAATTTTTCCAAAACTACTTTAAATAAAACAAGACACTAGTATGGTAAACAATTTGCGAAAAAATTACTTTAAAAATATTGCTAGTTTTCAAAACTTTCGCAATTGCTATCTTAAAAGAAGTTGCGAAAATACAAATACCAAGAGTTAAATTAATACTTTTTCTAAAGAAATAACAAAGGTTTTAAAAATTAGCCGAGGTTTATTTACATTTGGTATCTGACAGGTAGCAAGTCTCCAAATATTTATGACACCAATAATCTTTACTTTAGAATGAAAGGGATAACAAGTAATTTACTACTTATACTTAGGAACAAGGTAGACTTCAAGTTCCTTATTTTAATGCATTGTTACACTTACCGGAAGAGTGAAAGTTTATAAAATTAATTAAAAATTAGTTAATAACTTTTCAACAAAAATCCAACCCCTCGAAAATTATCAATTATCGTATCGCTTCACTTCATTTTCGTTTCGAATATACTTTTAGAATGGTTGAAACTCTGCTTTTGATTCGCACTAGAACTATATGTAGTTTCAAGAAGTTTGATTAATATCGCACTTTAATGCACTCTGAGCTCTGGTAAACGGGTTGTTGTTTAGCTTGGGATAAAGAGTGTCTAATAATCTTGAGCCACTGAGAGGATTCATAGTTTCATACTCATGCACTTGCACGCAAATTAAAGAAACAGCTATGATACAATGGCCAGTCTCGATTTAGAGATTTCAAGCAGCAAAAATATTTTCAAGCTCACAAAAGAGTCGCCAATGTACAAACATTATATCATAGCTGTACCAAATTAAATACAGTAAAATCAAAATCCTCTTTATTAAACAAAAATACACCTGATTAACGATAACGCTCATATGGAGCCTTGCCCCTGTTTTATTATTATTATTATTATTTATTTATTTTAAAAATTCGGTGCTTGTTTCAGGTGATTGTATTCTTCCAGCTTTCATTTATGGGCTTCCCTGGGACAGGACACGTTTTTCGACGTGAAGATTCAGATCCTTCTAAAAAATGAACATTTTCAAGCATTGAAAGTACAAGAAGAAGAGAGAGACCAGTTACAAGGTGGTTGGACAGTGTCGAGAAGGACTTGAAGGAGTTGGGAGTCCAAAAGATGGAGAAGTCTAGCTGTAAATCGTCCTGCCTTTAAAAAGCAAATTGAGAAAGACTTGGCCTGCACTCAGGGCCTGATCTAGGAAAACTCAGACTATAGGCACAACCTATTTTGGGGGCCCCTTTACGGAAAATGTTATGTATGATTTCCAGTAATGATATGGTGCTATAGGACCTACAATTTCTTTACAATTTTGCTACAATTTCATTCGCTTGCTTATAAACATCGATCAAAACAATAACGTTAGGTCAATTTCTCAGTCAAAATCGAGCAAAAAACAAAGTGGAGTATCATAAATTTTTTTTTGTTTACTGATATTTTGGGGATTTACGGCATTTTGCATAATAAAAACTGAAATTTAGGGGCCCTTAAAATTTTGGGGCCCTAGGCCCGGGCCTAACGGGCCTTATGGAAGAGCAGGTCCTGCCTGCACTATAGGCTGTAAGATTACAACGCAGGCCTACTTAATTCTAATCGGACGTACTACAGGCTGAAGCGATGTTGAAGAAGAATATAAAGTTGATAAGATCCCGAATATGGGACCTTTCTTATGCAAGGCGAAAGCTGTAACTGACTATGGGCTTCCCAGCCCAGTTTTCCTGCTTTACCAAGTTTTCCCAACCAGTATTTTTCTCTTTTGTGTGAAAAAGGTTTTACAAAACAGCAAGGGCCAATTTTATACAGCTGTCAAGTGACGTAAACAACATAGCTGAATGTCATTTTTTACCCATTTTTAGCTTCCACACTACGTTTATAACGTAAAAAGTGGAAGGTTTTATAATCGTTCAGTCCGTCTGTCTGTCCGTCTGTCACCCACTTTCACAGAAAGAACCACAAGTCCCACAGACAAGTGGGATACGTCATTTTAAAGCAAAAAATCAGATTAGGCTACATTCCAAATTTCATTAAAAAATTTAAATTAGAAGTTTATTTAAAATTTAAATAACTAAATTTTTTTTATCTACATTGAAATAACATGCAAATTCTATTTTTATTCATATTTTCACTGTTGTCATCCACAAGTCCCACAGACAAGTGGGATATGTCATTTTGAAGCAAAAAATCAGATTAGGCTACATGCCAAATTTCATTAAAAAATTTAAACTAGAAGCTTATTTAAAATTTAAATAACTAAAAATTTAATCTACATTGAAATAACATGCAAATTCCATTTTTATTCAATATTTTCACTGTTGCCAATTCGTTAAACGTACGAGAAACTTTTGTTAAAATAAAAATACACTTTTGAAAAAATATTTATTTATGTGATATAATTCGGTTTGGATTGTTGTATTATCACAATAGAGTTCTTTTAATGGTTCTATATATATGTATGAAGAAAAATGCATAGAGAATTCTAACTTGGCATAAAAAAAAATATGCTAAGTTTCGCTTTTATGTTTAAAGCATCAATTGTACAAATTATATATTTTTTTAACTGTAAATTAATTTAACAAACTATAAATAAGTTAATTTTCGAAAGAAATGTAAATGGGAAATTGTGGCGACAGAAATATTTATTAAAAAAGATTACATCATTATTCTTCGAACTTCAAACAAATTTAGCAAACGATAAAGTCTAATTATTAAATCTGAGAAAGAAGATTAATGAAAATAGTTAATTTTGGCGTTTAAAAGTTTGAATTACAAATAGCTAAAGGCCCTGTTTGGTATTAGAATTAAATCATTGCCATTCGCAACAATCGCCCGAGAAAATTAATTCTTTTAGACAATAAATTAAAATAAATTTTTTTTGCGACATCGATCAGTTCGAAAGGACGTCAAATATATTTCACTACGAGATTCTTTGTATGTTGATATGAAATATTTTCATTCTATTTAAAAGCGAGGAATATTACATATTTATGCTTTGAAATATAAATTAATTTTTGCAAACGATAAGTAATAATTATTGAATTTTCGAAATAAAATAAATGAAATTAGCCAAATTTAGCTTGTAAATGTTAAATATAGAATTAATGTTGTGTTTGGAGCGTTTTTTCCTGTTAAACACAAATATGTGGAAGCGAGTTAAGTGACAGATTCTGTTGCAAACCTACTTGTTTTATTATTACTATTATAATTATTTATTGCTTAGATTACGAATATGCCAAGTCGGAAACACACGAGCACTGATTTGATATTTTATTTTAATTTTATTAAGCTAAAGAATATTCAGCACAAGGGGAAGGGAATTTATTATTGCCAATGTAAAATAAAACCCCTAAACTCTAAAACTACTACATTATCTAATGGTAGAAGATCTCCTGAAGTTGTTGTCACCAATGGTTTTTGTTTGTAAGATAATATTGCAGGCATAATACAGTCGAAATCGGTCTACGTTTCTAATTTGAAAAAAATTTCAGCGCGTTCAGCGTGAACGAAAATTAAGTATAAACACGTTAGAGCACGTGAGTTTAACTTGTAGGATTGTTATTTGAATATCATTATTTTATTTTATTTATAGAATTTAAATCTTTTGATTTCTTTTGTTACCGAATTTAATTTAATTGATGTTTACAAATCGTAAGAAACGAAGATATTGCTACAGTGTCTGATGACAGAATAACTATTCTAGATATAATGAATACTTCGAAAAAATGTCGATTCTCTGTACGTATAGCGTATGTATTTTATGTTTATGAAACTAGAAATTTGGTACAGATGATATTGCAGCAGCCGCATTCCGCCAAACAAACCAAACACCTTTCCAAGCAAACCGAACTCCTTTTCGTTTCCACTCGACGTTGCAAGTAGTGGACAACTCAACTCTTACCGAAAGCAGGTCGGTGAAATAGACTCCCGCTCAGAGCTCCCGCGGCATTCTTCCTTCTTTCGCCGTTAGACTTTGCGGTCGCTCTCTCGAGCTCTGCCATGAGCTCTCCACGAACCCAAACTAGTTTTTATTCTTAACTAAGAAACTGTAACTTTAACAACGAGCTTTGTGTAACTTTTACCTAATGTATAAATGGAGTCGTAATAAAATAATTCCAAGTGAGATGCAGTTTTATAGTGGTCCTGCAGTGGCGACCCTCCACGTGAAGTGAACGCAACCCTACCTGGATTAAGGGGCCTGCACATTAGAGGTAAGACATTTCGTCCTCATTTTCCGGCTTTTATTTGTGCTCGTCTTTTTGTGCCTGCTTGCTTTAAAGTAGTTTAAAATGGCTAACGTAAACGGCGATAACAACGAAAACGAAACACAAAGTAACTCTACCGAAACTGTTGCAAACGCACAAGTCGCGCGAGTAGGCGTTAAAATACCTCCGATCTGGAAGAATAACATTAAACTATGGTTCATCCAGGTCGAGAGCAACTTTAGTTTAGCTGGCATTACACAAGATTCGACCAAATATAATACGCTTGTCGCGGCTTTGGATGCAGAATGTTTGACATCCGTGTCAGACATATTATTTACCCCACCGGAAAACGACAAATACGAAGCATTAAAAACTAGACTAACGAACGATTTTTCAGACTCTGAAACAAAACGTGCTCAAAAACTTTTGTCAGCCCTACATTTAGGCGACCAAAAACCGTCTATGCTATTAAGACAGATGCGTGGACTAGCTAACGGGGCACTTAACGACGAATTTTTAAGAAATTTGTGGATGCAAAGGCTACCCCTAGAGATTCAATCAATACTGTCAGTTAGTTCGGAAAAGCTCGACAGCCTTGCACTACTGGCAGACAAAATTTCTGAAGTACGTTCGGACTCAAACAGCATCAACGCAGTTGGTCAGGCAGCCAGCTCCACACCACTCCTCTCGAAACCTAATTTTGACCCAAATGCATGCGCAAGTATCCAAACGACTAGTAACGAAATATCGGCCTTAAAAGAACAGGTCCGAAATTTGAGTGAACAAATAGAGCGCCTCTCGCGACAACAAAACAGGGGACAGAACTCTAGGCGTAGGTTTAGCAAATCTCCTTTTAGGGACAATAACAATCGCCGACGAAATTTCCCGAACGAATCCAGTGACCTATGCTATTATCATGCAAATTACGGAAAAAAAGCCCGAAACTGCGTACAACCGTGCAATTACAACGATACTAATAGGGAGTCGGAAAACTAAACATGGCACAGAACATTTCGTCGACTGGTTGTGTGCACTCGTTAGCTAGTAGTCGACTGTTTCTATTCGACAAGAGATCCCACACAAAATTCTTAATCGATTCAGGCTCTGATGTATCTTGCCTACCAGTCCCAAACGCTGCAAAGAAACTAAACCCTGATCCCTTCGAGTTAATAGCCGCAAATAACACAAAAATCTATACCTATGGCTCAAAATTACTAGATGTAAACCTGGGATTACGACGTAGTTTTAAATTTAAATTTCTAATAGCCTCTGTTCCAACCCCAATTATAGGAGCAGACTTTTTAAGCCATTTTGGACTGATAGTCGACCTTAAAAATCGTAGGCTTATAGACAGTGTTACAAATTTATCTGTTTCGGGAATTACAACCTCATCTTTTGCTCCTTCATTAAAACTCATCTCTGGTGATTCTAAATACCACAAACTCTTAGCACAATTCCCTGAGTTAACTAAAATTTCTAACAAAACTATGAAAGTAAAACACAACACTGTTCATTACATTGAGACAACAGGTCCACCAATACATAGCAAGCCTCGTCGTCTAAACCCGAAAATTTATGAAGAGGTAAAAAACGAATTTCAATTCATGGTTGATCAAGGCATCTGTAGACCTTCAAAGTCGCCTTGGTCGACACCACTCCACATAGTCTCCAAGGCGTCAGGTGATATACGCCCAGTGGGTGACTATAGACGGCTGAACTCCGTTACGATCCCAGATCGCTACCCAATACCCCACATACAAGACTTCTCTAACGCCCTCCATGGGAAATGCATATTTTCAAAAATAGACATTGTTAGGGCATACTTTCACATCCCAATTCACCCCGAGCACATACCAAAAACAGCAGTATGCACTCCCTTCGGTTTGTTTGAGTTTCCTTTCTTAAACTTTGGCCTCTGCGGAGCAGCCCAAACATTCCAACGTTTCATGAACGAGGTCTTGGGAGATCTAAAATTTTGTTACGTCTATTTGGACGACATTTTAATCTTCAGCGAAACGGAAGCCGAACACGAAGCACACGTGCGCAAAATTTTTGAAAGGTTACTATCTTACGGCCTAACAGTTAATGTTTCAAAATGTGTTTTCGCAGTCCCAGACATTTCTTTTTTGGGTCATCTTATTACAAAAAAGGGTACAGAGCCTCTCCCAGTAAAGGTCGAACCAATTCTCACCTACCCCAGACCACAAAAGGTTAAAGATCTTCGACGTTACCTTGGTCTCCTAAATTTCTACAGACGTTTCATACCTCACGCGGCCCATTCTCAAACAACTTTAAATGAGTACTTAAAAGGCTCAAAGAAAAATGACAACCGCGAAATCGATTGGACCGATCAAGCAATCAAAGACTTCGAAAATTGCAAAATTCAACTAGCAAACGCAACCATGCTCGCGCACCCAAAACTTGACGCGCAACTGGTCTTACAAGTAGACGCTAGCGACTTCGCATTAGGTGGAGCTCTTTCACAAATCAACAATGGGCATCTTGAACCATTGGCTTTCTTCTCCCGCAAACTATCGCCAACCGAGCGCAATTACAGCGCATACGATAGGGAACTTTTAGCCGCCTATGCATCAATCAAACACTTTCGCTACATGCTCGAAGCTAGGAACTTTACCTTGTTTACGGATCATAAACCTTTGATTTTCGCCTTTAGACAAAAACCAGAAAAATCATCACCACGCCAAACGCGACAGTTAGATTTTATATCGCAGTTTACAACAGACATTCAGCACGTTGCTGGAACCGACAACATAACTGCCGATGCTTTGTCCAGGATAAATGCGATATCTATGCCGCAACTAATGGACTTCCAGGAAATCGCCAAATCGCAGAAAACTGACCAAGAACTTCAAAATCTGATCGAAACGCCAAAAAGCTTACAACTAAAGAAAATAACCTTGCCGGACTCGAATGTAAACTTATATTGCGATATATCAACAGGCAACGCTCGCCCTTACATTCCTGAAGCCTTCCGCCGCAAAATTTTCGAAAACATGCACAATATTTCACACCCTGGCATCAAAGCCACAAACAAACTAATCAAAGCGCGCTTCATTTGGCCATCCATAAACAAAGATTTAAATCATTGGTCCCGCCATTGCATCCCATGCCAAAAATCAAAAGTTAGCAGGCATACAAAGACGCCCCTTGGCGCATTTAGTGGCCGGACTTCGAGGTTCGAACATGTCCACCTGGACCTTATAGGTCCCTTGCCAACATCACATAACTACAGATATTGTCTCACAATGATCGACCGTTACACCAGATGGCCCGAGGCAATACCCATAACGGACATATCTGCAGACACCGTCGCCAGAGCGTTCTACAACGGATGGATTTCAAGATTTGGAGTTCCATCCCGAATCACCACAGACCAAGGCAGGCAGTTCGAAAGCTCGCTGTTCCAGTCTCTATCCTGCCTCCTGGGAATTCGCCGTATCCGAACCACCCCTTACCATCCTCAGGCGAACGGCCTGGTAGAAGAATTCCACCGCCCCTTGAAGGCAGCTATAAAGGCCTACAACACAGACCGCTGGTCTGATGCCCTACCAACCATCCTGCTGGGTTTCCGGACCACCTTCAAGGACACCCTTCAAGCAACAACTTCCGAGCTGGTATACGGAACAACTATACGCCTACCCGGGAGTTCTTCGAGCCAACACCAAGCGAGACACCACCAAATCAACTGGTTGAAGACCTCAGGGAACACTTCGCCAATATCCGCCCGGCACCTACTTCCAGCCATGGAAAACCCAAAGTGTTCATCCTGCAGCAGCCGCATTCGCAAACAAACCAAAACCTTTCCAAGCAAAACCGAACTCCTTTTCGTTGCCACTCGACGTTGCAAGTAGTGAAAACTCAACACTGTACCAAAAGCAGGTCGGTGAAATTAGACCTCCCGCTCAGAGCTCCCGCGGCATTCTTCCTTCGCCGTAGACTTTGCGGTCGCTCTCTCGAGTCTGCTATGAGCTCTCAAAGAACACAAACTAGTTTTTAGGCTTAACAAAGAAATTGTAACTTTAACAAATGAGCTTTATATTAATTTTACCTAATGTACTAAATGGAGTCGTAATAAATAATTTCAAAGTGAGATGCAGTTCTTTTAGTGGTCTTGCAGTTGGTGACCCTCCACGTGAAGTGAACGCAACCCTACCTGGATTAAGGGGCCTGCACATTATAGGTAAGACATTTCGTCCTCCTTTCCGGCTTTATTTGTGCTCGTCTTTCTGTGCATGCTTAGCTTTAACACTAGATTTAAAATGGCTAACGTAAACGGCGATAAACAACGAAACGAAAACACAAAAGTAACTCTACGAAACTGTTGCAAACGCACAAGGTCGCGCGAGTAGGCGTTAAAATAACCTCGATCTGGAAGAATAACATAAAACTATGTTCATCCAGGTCGCAGAGCAAACTTTAGTTTAGCTGCATTACACCAAGATCGAACCAGATATAATACCGCTTGTCGCGGCTTTGGATGCAGAATGATTGACATCCGTGTCAGACATTTATTTTACCCACCGGAAAACGGACAAATACGAGGCATTAAAAACTAGACAACGAACGATTTTTCAGCTCTGAAACAAAACAGTGCTCAGAAAACTTTTGTCAGCCCTACATTTAGGCGACCAAAAACCGTCTCCTGCTATTAAGACAGATGCGTGGACTAGCTACCGGGGCACTTAAACGACGAATTTAAGAAAAATTTGTGGTTGCAAAGGCTAACCCCAAGAGATTCAATTCAATACTGTCAGTTAGTTCGGAAAGCTCGACAGCCTTGCCACAACTGGCAGACAAAATTTCTAAGTTACGTTCGGACTCAAACAGCATCAACGCAGTTGGTTAGGCAGCCAGGCCCACACAACTTCCTCTCGAAACAATTTTGACGCAAATGCATGCGCAGTATCCAAACGACTAGTAACGAAATATCGGCCTTGAAAGAACATGTCTAAAATTTGAGTGAACAAATAGAGCGCCTCTCGCGACAACAAAACAGGGGACAGAACTCTAGGCGTAGGTTTAGCAAATCTCCTTTTAGGGGCAATAACAATCGCCGACGAAATTTCCCGAACGAATCCAGTGACCTATGCTATTATCATGCAAATTACGGAAAAAAAGCCCGAAACTGCGTACAACCGTGCAATTACAACGATACTAATAGGGAGTCGGAAAACTAAACATGGCACAGAACATTTCGTCGACTGGTTGTGTGCACTCGTTAGCTAGTAGTCGACTGTTTCTATTCGATAAGAGATCCCACACAAAATTCTTAATCGATTCAGGCTCTGATGTATCTTGCCTACCAGTCCCAAACGCTGCAAAGAAACTAAACCCTGATCCCTTCGAGTTAATAGCCGCAAATAACACAAAAATCTATACCTATGGCTCAAAATTACTAGATGTAAACCTGGGATTACGACGTAGTTTTAAATTTAAATTTCTAATAGCCTCTGTTCCAACCCCAATTATAGGAGCAGACTTTTTAAGCCATTTTGGACTGATAGTCGACCTTAAAAATCGTAGGCTTATAGACAGTGTTACGAATTTATCTGTTTCGGGAATTACAACCTCATCTTTTGCTCCCTCATTAAAACTCATCTCTGGTGATTCTAAATACCACAAACTCTTAGCACAATTCCCTGAGTTAACTAAAATTTCTAACAAAACTATGAAAGTAAAACACAACACTGTTCATTACATTGAGACAACAGGTCCACCAATACATAGCAAGCCTCGTCGTCTAAACCCGAAAATTTATGAAGAGGTAAAAAACGAATTTCAATTCATGATTGATCAAGGCATCTGTAGACCTTCAAAGTCGCCTTGGTCGACACCACTCCACATAGTCTCCAAAGCGTCTGGTGATATACGCCCAGTGGGTGACTATAGACGGCTGAACTCCGTTACGATCCCAGATCGCTACCCAATACCCCACATACAAGACTTCTCTAACGCCCTCCATGGGAAATGCATATTTTCAAAAATAGACATTGTTAGGGCATACTTTCACATCCCAATTCACCCCGAGCACATACCAAAAACAGCAGTATGCACTCCCTTCGGTTTGTTTGAGTTTCCTTTCTTAAACTTTGGCCTCTGCGGAGCAGCTCAAACATTCCAACGTTTCATGAACGAGGTCTTGGGGGATCTAAAATTTTGTTACGTCTATTTGGACGACATTTTAATCTTCAGCGAAACGGAAGCCGAACACAAAGCACACGTGCGCAAAATTTTTGAAAGGTTACTATCTTACGGCCTAACAGTTAATGTTTCAAAATGTGTTTTCGCAGTCCCAGACATTTCTTTTTTGGGTCATCTTATTACAAAAAAGGGTACAGAGCCTCTCCCAGTAAAGGTCGAACCAATTCTCACCTACCCCAGACCACAAAAGGTTAAAGATCTTCGACGTTACCTTGGCCTCCTAAATTTCTACAGACGTTTCATACCTCACGCGGCCCATTCTCAAACAACTTTAAATGAGTACTTAAAAGGCTCAAAGAAAAATGACAACCGCGAAATCGATTGGACCGATCAAGCAATCAAAGACTTCGAAAATTGCAAAATTCAACTAGCAAACGCAACCATGCTCGCGCACCCAAAACTTGACGCGCAACTGGTCTTACAAGTAGACGCTAGCGACTTCGCATTAGGTGGAGCTCTTTCACAAATCAACAATGGGCATCTTGAACCATTGGCTTTCTTCTCCCGCAAACTATCGCCAACCGAGCGCAATTACAGCGCATACGATAGGGAACTTTTAGCCGCCTATGCATCAATCAAACACTTTCGCTACATGCTCGAAGCTAGGAACTTTACTTTGTTTACGGATCATAAACCTTTGATTTTCGCCTTTAGACAAAAACCAGAAAAATCATCACCACGCCAAACGCGACAGTTAGATTTTATATCGCAGTTTACAACAGACATTCAGCACGTAGCTGGAACCGACAACATAACTGCCGATGCTTTGTCCAGGATAAATGCGATATCTATGCCGCAACTAATGGACTTCCAGGAAATCGCCAAATCGCAGAAAACTGACCAAGAACTTCAAAATCTGATCGAAACGCCAAAAAGCTTACAACTAAAGAAAATAACCTTGCCGGACTCGAATGTAAACTTATATTGCGATATATCAACAGGCAACGCTCGCCCTTACATTCCTGAAGCCTTCCGCCGCAAAATTTTCGAAAACATGCACAATATTTCACACCCTGGCATCAAAGCCACAAACAAACTAATCAAAGCGCGCTTCATTTGGCCATCCATAAACAAAGATTTAAATCATTGGTCCCGCCATTGCATCCCATGCCAAAAATCAAAAGTTAGCAGGCATACAAAGACGCCCCTTGGCGCATTTAGTGGCCGGACTTCGAGGTTCGAACATGTCCACCTGGACCTTATAGGTCCCTTGCCAACATCACATAACTACAGATATTGTCTCACAATGATCGACCGTTACACCAGATGGCCCGAGGCAATACCCATAACGGACATATCTGCAGACACCGTCGCCAGAGCGTTCTACAACGGATGGATTTCAAGATTTGGAGTTCCATCCCGAATCACCACAGACCAAGGCAGGCAGTTCGAAAGCTCGCTGTTCCAGTCTCTATCCTGCCTCCTGGGAATTCGCCGTATCCGAACCACCCCTTACCATCCTCAGGCGAACGGCCTGGTAGAAGAATTCCACCGCCCCTTGAAGGCAGCTATAAAGGCCTACAACACAGACCGCTGGTCTGATGCCCTACCAACCATCCTGCTGGGTTTCCGGACCACCTTCAAGGACACCCTTCAAGCAACAACTTCCGAGCTGGTATACGGAACAACTATACGCCTACCCGGGGAGTTCTTCGAGCCAACACCAAGCGAGACACCACCAAATCAACTGGTTGAAGACCTCAGGGAACACTTCGCCAATATCCGCCCGGCACCTACTTCCAGCCATGGAAAACCCAAAGTGTTCATCCACCCACACCTCCACAGATGCACACATGTGTTCCTGAGAACCGACAAAGTCTGCAAGCCTCTTCAACCACCGTACGAGGGACCCTTCAAGGTTTTGCTGCGCAGGGAGAAGACTTTCCGTATCGCCATAGGGAGAAGGGAAGTTGAAGTAAGCCTGGACCGTCTGAAGTCGGCCTACTACTGCGCTGCAGATGAACCACCACCAATCACCTCATCGAACACTCCCACGGGCGCTTCACCAACAGCCAACGATCCAACAACACCATCGGACAACGGCCCAGATCTTCGCACCCCAACAGCACCAAGCAACATCGAACAAGAGACACCACCCGGAGACGCCACAGCGCCAGAACCAAGCCAGGTTCCGCGCACGACAGTTTCCCGCCGGTCCAGTCCACGCCCGCAGACCGAAACCAAAGCAACTCGAGGTGCTGCAGACGACACTATCCCGAAGCCGATCCTCAAGACATCCTCCGGAAGAACAATTCGCCAACCACTTCGATTTCTAGAGTAGTAGAAATCTGGCGGGGGAGTCCTGCAGCAGCCGCATTCCGCCAAACAAACCAAACACCTTTCCAAGCAAACCGAACTCCTTTTCGTTTCCACTCGACGTTGCAAGTAGTGGACAACTCAACTCTTACCGAAAGCAGGTCGGTGAAATAGACTCCCGCTCAGAGCTCCCGCGGCATTCTTCCTTCCTTCGCCGTTAGACTTTGCGGTCGCTCTCTCGAGCTCTGCCATGAGCTCTCCACGAACCCAAACTAGTTTTTATTCTTAACTAAGAAACTGTAACTTTAACAACGAGCTTTGTATAACTTTTACCTAATGTATAAATGGAGTCGTAATAAAATAATTCCAAGTGAGATGCAGTTTTATAGTGGTCCTGCAATATAATGGAAGATTGAATTTTGGCATTGGCGGCTTTTGGCGAAGTAAAAAAATTAACGTAGGGTAGCTTTTCCCATCCAGTTGTATGTGTTAGGGTAAGTTTGATTTATTGTGCAACTAGAGCTATACACGAAGGCTATTGGCCACGGGCGTCTTAATTTAGAACCACAGTCAAGTGACGAGTCGACGTACCTGAGTAGGCACCCAATGCAACTTTTACATCGTACCGCAGCGTCGGGCCTTTGAAAAATATTTAACGTGCACTCCCACCACATGGTGAATTATACGGGACACAGGTTATTTTTGGCTGCATGGGTTGTTTATAGGTTGGCAGTTAGGACGATGCCCGGACCCGAATCTGGGACCTATCGCATGCTAGGCAAACGTATTTAATTTTCGTAAATAAGAATAAATTTAAATACCGATTAACCTATTATAAGTACGCAAAACTGGCTATTTCCAGTTCGATTTTCTCGGAAATAAAAAGAGACAGAACGCTGATACATAGAACCGGAGAATGGAGGGGTACAAAAAACACGCTCTTTTATGTTGAAATCGAAACAATCAATGAAATCGCAGGAAATTTAAAATTTAAAACAAGAGAGTTACATCACCTGAAACTGCTCCGGTGATTACGTTGGGTGAAGGCTCAAGTGTTGACTTCGTCACTTAACCGGGGTTTTAAATTGCAGCAAAGCGTCATTGACTGTGTTAAAGCTCTATAGAAGCTCGAAATAGACAGCCCCAAAACGTACAACCTAACAACAAAGGAAAGTTGTTTTCATAGAGGCTAAATGGAAATTTGAAGTGAAGTTTTAACTCTTTATTTACATGAATAAGAAGATAAGATAACCGAAATTCCCTCTAAAATGACTGTAAATTATAACTTCGAGCTTGAAGATGACGTAAGTAATAATAATAATAAACTTCGTTTGTTTAGTTAGTCACAAGCTTGGGGTAAAAATAAACTAATTGTATTGTGCTTTCTACTTTCTGTTTCAGTTTTATCTCTTGTTTAAAATCAAGCAACCTTATAATACAGTTCAACCATTATAAAAAATAGAATATGCATACTTAAAAAGTTGATAAAAGCCACATTCTATTTAAGCCTTTAACAAAGGGTATGTTGGCAGGTTTAACAAAAACAAAACAGTGCAAATTGTTTAATAATTTCTAGATTTATTTAAATAAATCATTAATAGTCCCATATACAAAATTTCCATGAACATATACTTTCCATACAAAAAAAAAATATATAACAGCTTACTAATATTTTAAACCCTTTATCTTTTAGGATTTTTTTGCAGACAATTTCTTCAGTAGTTTTTTGGAAAATGATGTATTAACTTCAACAGCTATATCAAAAGTTATTAATAAAGAACCAATTGAACATCATACACTAACTGTCCAGCCGCAAGATCACACCAATCAACAAACTGTTACTACTTTCAAACATTTTGATGGTAACGTAAAATGCACTGAAGACAAAGACTTTAATAATACCAAGGATTTATTCTCAAATAAGCCTATTGAGTCCAAAAATCTCGATAACCAGGTTTTGATTGTTAGCCCCATTCTGGACTGTAATAAAGAGGCTTTAAACGTGAACAGTAGGTTTGTGCCTGGTTTTACACCGAAGGCAAGAAAAAGGAAATTTCCTGGTCCAGCTGGGGTTTACACCCAACAAGTAAGTTGTAAAAAGGTATAAAATTTTTTGTGTTATTAATGAGAGATTAAAAAACAACATGTAAAGTACAAATGAAAGAGGGACGTACATAAATTATGTCACGGTCAGAGGGGAGAGGGAGGGGTATGCACCAACGTGACGAATTGTGACATGGAGGGGGGAGGGGTAATCGCTTGCGTGACGTAACGATTCTAAAATTTTCACTTTTGCAAGGAAAATCTGTTTTACATAAAATAAAGTTTTTTAGAAGAAATCAATTCTTTTTTATCATAAGAAACTCTTATTTCAGAAGGAGGATGGGGAGATTATTATATGAGATTATTATATGCCACAACGTTGGCATTATTAGTCTTCTATATTTTACAGACCTTTTCGTAACGGTACTTTATAACACGCTAAATTGCGACACTATCTTGACCAATTAGGGGACTAGTAGCTACCTGGAGGAACACCAAAAGACCCAGAACTAGACAGATCCGATTACTCCCAGACCCTCTTTTTTAGAAGACATTTTCGAATGGTTAGTTAGTACTTGGACAACGGAAATGTTAATACAATATTGGTATAGTCTATGAATAGATTATTTAACCAAGATAAATTTTACTTTATTTCTTTCTAAGATAATTTTTTTTAAAATATATAGATAAGTATTTTTTTTTCACATTTCAGAAACATACGGAAATATTAAAATTAACTTTTCTTTAGGGGGGGGGGTGCCACAATGTGACATAATTTTAGGGGGAGGGGTTCGATCAAACGTGACGCATCTTGACATAGGGGGAGGGAGGGGTCAAAAAAGTCAAAATTTTGCATGACACAATTTATGTACGTCCCCAAGGTTAAAAAATCTTTAAAAACATGCAGCTATTTTGGGACTTAAAGTTCTGTCTTCAGTGCATATAAATGTATACATAAAGGATTTAAAAACTAATATTGCCAAACCAAAAGAACGAAAACAATGAAAAAATAGCTAACCAAAAACAAGAAAAATTGAATAATTGGGGTCCAGACACTAGAAAAATAAGAAGTGCTGACTATATCACTTACTACTCAGTTACCATGGACAACAAGTAAGTTACTTTGCAAATTTTCATTCGGGATCATTGATAGTAAGAGATTCCCTTTATGTGTTTTTCATTTTACCCAACTGCTATTTTTACACATCAATTTTCATCAAAAATGTGAAATGACTGCAGTTGCACACCTTCAGACACTAGTTCTAAGATTACCATTACCTAAATCAAATTGTAAACAAAAATAGCTTTCGGAAAACATGATTTTCGAGATGTTACCAAGTTGGAAATGTTAGGCAGTTCGGGAAGAAGGATTAGTTCCAATTGCCTTATACTGGTTCAAAATAAGTTTTTATCATTTGTTTCTTTTGGTTTTCTGTACTACCATAAGAATTTATTATTTTGTTTTGCTATATTTATTTATTATTTGACTAAGTATTTTGCGAAAATGAATCTAAAAGGTGTACTTAGGGTCTGTTCCCCTAAAGTTTTTAATTTATTTGTTTTTGTGTATCTGTTAAAAAAACTTATTCAAGTTCCGTAAAAAAAAATTATTGCATCATATTATATTTTGTTTTGAATTTATAAGCAATTATATTTATAATACGTTTTTTTACAGAACAAGCTTCAGGTTTTGTCTTGTAATCTTGAAAAAACATGCAAAGAAAAACCAGAAGAAAATTTAGAGTTTCAGGTGATTAATTTATATGATTTATTTTCTTTTAGTAGCCACCGGTAACGAAAATCATTTTGAGTTTGTGATGCGTTTAGCTAATCAAAAGTATGAGAGTGGCAATGCATGACACAAATACTTTCACACTTCAAATTCACTAAACATTGTCACTACCTGATTGAAAATGGCAGGTAAAAACGTCAAAAGGTTTTTTTTGCTTCTGTGGAATGTACAAAGATCCAATCGACTTAAAATTTTTACTGCAATCATGCAGCAAGTGCAATGTACATGTCTAGAATTATTGTGTATAAAACCATTCTTAGAATGAAGAAAATTCACTACACAAATATGCAAGGATAGGTGCATGCGAAATGAGGCTTAGAATAACGAAGCTGCTATGCTAAATAGAATAAAGAATTGTACTTTCCCATTTTGTGGGCACAAAGTTTACAAAACGGAATATTTGGCAACAAATAGAATTTTCTGGTGACAAAACATAATTAAACTGTTTACCCAGTTAAAAAAAAGTTACTATTGTAAGTATTCCATTCAGCAGCAATTGTACATTTTTGGCAGCTTTATCGCTTGCACCAGCAAAATGGAAAAGTACCAAAAGGGTATTCAACAATATTCCGTAAATAGATATGTTATTAACTAAGTCAGTTATTATTGGTCCACAATTGATGGATTGAGAACCATTATCCATTTAAATAGATGTTTCCTTAAACAAGCTAAATAATGATAAAAACTCTAATAGTTCTGGCTACACATTTAATTTGTATTGCTATACCGGAGATAAGAGCATCATAAAATGTTAGCAATTAGTGTAAAATATTAATGATGATAAAGAATTATATTTTGTAAGGCTTTTGAATCCTTGATTGCCTTTGTACAAAAAAAAACTTACTGATCATCTGTTAAAAGTTAATTTAAGTTAATGTACTACAAAACGATATAAGTTATAATCTTGAATTGTGAAATATATTGTATAGTAACAGGAATGAAAAACAAAACATCAATTTTAATGTATCCCAGATTTTTTTAAAACAAATTTCTTTGAAAATAGAAAAAAAAATATGCAGCAAGAAAAGTCACTCTATTAAAACTTCTAAATAAAATATTTTACAGAATTCGAAAATCATTCTAGTTTTTATTTCTTGTGCATTTTTCTTTATGACCACCTTACATGCCTAACAAATTTTCTAGAAGAATGTTTAAGGGCTGAAACTTTCTTGTTAAGCTGATTTTCGAATAATCTGTGTTATATCTTATTAAGTTTCTTAATGAATTATTTTAACTTCTTTAAATAATGTTCAAAGTTTACTATGTTATTACACAAATATTTGTTTAAACAAGTGAGAAATTTTTTTTAATCCCTAGGACATAACAAGTTCTCAGTTTACTTCAAATGATTTGCTACTTCCATCGTGGCAGAATCTCCAGAAAGATGTGTCTTCTTGTCAAACTTTACTATCAACAGCTAAATACCATAGCATACATAGAGTTCTTAATGAAGTATGTTAAAGCAAATTTTATTTATAATTTTTACTGAAACTATTAAGATGGGATTACAGAATTGTAATTCTGATTGCTAAATAATATTTGATTTTCCATTTTAATGATACAATTTGCATAAGAGCTGAAAAATACTTTTTTCTAGCATATTTTAATTAGAGCTAGTTGTTAAATGTTTGTGATACATTTTAATATGTTTGAAAGTCTATGTGTCTGTAGCCTACTTTGAAATTCTAAGAAGCCATCTGTTTTTAAAAACTATTTTTGTGTTTGAAAGATATGACATCAGGGGTCCCCTTTTTTATACTTTGTGTCTGTTTGTCTGCATGTCTGTCTTTTTGTGCGCTGGTCCATTTGTCCATATCTCTTCCAGTTTTTGTTATTTTAAAGTATGATACAAATAAATGAACCATGTTTTATACTTTTTGTCTATTTGCCTGTAAGTCCCTCTTTGTGTTTTTTTGTCTATCCATCAATACCTCCCCCCCCCCCCCCCCTTTCCAACTTCTTTTCTAACTGTTTGATTTTAAAAATTATTATTTTTGTTTGAAGGATAAGACAAAGATGGGACCTATCTGATAAATTTTATTCGTTCTTCTGTGCGTCTGTACTATGCAAATTGTTGTAGGTATTAAAGTAAAAGGAAATTTGCTTATTTTAGCTCTTTCAAAACTTCTTGTTTTTTACAGGCCTCTAAGAAAAAATTGCCAAAACATGTAGTAGTTCCGGTTCTTTGTGTTTTAATCAAGAAATTCAAACCTGAAGACTCATCTTTAGTATTAATAGATGACACTGGTAAGATCTGCTTCGTTTTCTTGTTCAAAACTTTTCACTAACGTTTGAAACAACCTTGTTGGGCATCTAACTTGTTATATGCAATTTTCTGCAGTTTTAATTGTATTTAAATAGTAGATTACTCAACAATTAAATAGAAAAAATCAAATATATGCAAATGTACTATTTAGGGATTAATTGTTATCTGTTCCTGTTTTCAAAGAACCCAACAGTGGTAATAGGTTAAGTTTATTGAGTAATCTTGATTGCAGAAAGCTTTAATGTTTTTTTCTTTGTACAGTCGAACCACGTTAACGCGAACTCGAAGGGAGAACCACAACATTTCATGTTAACCGAATTTCATTTTAACTGTCAGGAGTTTTTTTTTTTTAACATTGAACAAGTTAAAAGTGAAAAAAAATAACATCTAAAAATAATTCTAATTTTTTAATGTAATACACTAATAATACATGCATACAATGAGTATTATAGAAGTACACATTCGCTTTTCATGACGTAATGGATCACCCTACACTTGCCACCTCATTCATTGGATTAAAACTGACGAATTATGGGAGATCTCATGATTTTCTCAGAAGTAGAAGATAATTTATTTTTATAATGTTCGTTGTCGCGTTTATTTTTAAACTTTTGTTTTATTTGTTCTTCAAAACTTTGAATTACTAAGAAAAAAAGTCAAATTCTGAAATTTTTTGTTCAGCTTAAGCGGGATTTTGCAAAAGCTATTTCCCGTTAAGAGATTTTTTAGCATTAGCTCAAAGCTTTAAAGGCCGGGTAAATGCTTTCAGTTCATCTTAAGCAAAATTTCGTGATAAGAGAGTTTGTGTTAACAAGGTTCAACTTTATTTGTAAAAAAAACTATATCTTTAATCTTTTTTTAACATAAAAGCCATTCAAAAACTTTTTTAAAGAGTATTAATGCATTCGCTATAAGAAATGTTCAATAATTAGCACTTTTAATTGTATTTAAATAGTAGATGAAATGTAGACGATATTCCATTACTAGTTTTTTTAGCCCAAAGGAGGGAGGACTTTTATTCGTTTGCTGAGAAAGTCAGTGAAGCTATAATGGCTGAGAGTTGCTCATGCATGTGGGTTATTAATTGCCAACCAAGGACCAGCACATTTGAAAAATCCAAAGGAAAATTCCTTCATCGACTAGATCAGGGGTTCCCAACCGGTGGTACGCGTACCACTGGTGGTACGCGGGAATATTTCGGTGGTATGCGTGAGTGATGTGAGTAACATAATGCTATCAATAGCTTCTGTACACATGAGCAGTGGGCAAACATATTACTCATTACTTTAAACATTAGCATCATTTTAAAGATAAATCTTTAATTAACTTCAGGATCGGATGTAAAACCTAGAACCCTTTGATCTTCCGGCAAGCTCTGCTATTTCTGATTTTATTTGTTACGAATTAGTTGTGTGAGAGTTGATTTTCTGAACTCTTGTACTTAAAAAATAAACATAGAAGAAAAATAACGAGGACTTAAGAGTGAAGATAAGTTCCATTACTCCTAATGTTGATATTTTAATCTCAGGCAAGCAACAACAAATTTTGCACTAAAGACTAAAAAAGTATAGTTTGTATGATGATAAATTTTTTGCTGAGTTTGTACTATTTTTTTTATTTGTACATGTTTTAGGCCTATGAGTAATAAACAAACCTGTAAATTAATACTGTTTTAATCTTTTCAATTCTCCTTTGTTATAAGCATGCTATAAATAAACAAATATCTAACCATTAAATGTGAAGTTTTCTCAGGAACTCAATTCAAAAAGCCTTTGAACACTTTTAGAAGAGTGAATATTGGAGGTTTATTAATATATTTAGGTCTGGTGGTACGCCAAAATTTCTCAAAAAGTCAAGTGGTACGCAAGTGCAAAAAGGTTGGGAACCCCTGGACTAGATATCTGTTCGTATCAGCGCTTAAACTGGTGTAAGGAAGCCGATTTCTTACATGGTTCTTCCCTTGCGACAACCCTGAAATTAAGTTTTGTATAACGAAATGATTTAATGGTTTAATAGTGCTAATAGCAAAAATATGTAAAACATTAATAATGAAGTACTATAATTAAAAATCGTGCATATTTCTAAAGTAATTAATAGAAATTTTAAGATTCTTAAATTAATTAAGAAATCGTAAACTATGATTTTTTGAATGATTGAAATTGACGCAAGACACGATTCCTACTCATGTATAGCGAGAGAAGCACCAAGTTAGACACCTGTTTCTGGTGGCCACTGACCACCAAGCTGAGCTGAACACTGACATATTCCAAGTCGATGTAGGGGTTCTTCCCTAGGACTCTTCAATTCAGTTCTGTTGTTGCTACTTATGTCCACACTAACAGTTAAGGTGGAGCCCCATCAGGATGGAAGTGTTGATCAATGAACGCTTCATAATTTAGAATAACAGTCAAATAACCATATCAACACCTGAACTGGGCCCAAGGAAAAATCATACACTAATGCCATCATGACTTTGGACTACTAAGATTTAACATGGGCATGAGTATGTAAAATCACCATATTTGCCACAAGAAATGACTTAAATTTTTTAACTTGACTTACAGATCATCTTTGGTTACATCCTACCTTTAATTACAAATACAGTAGAGTCCCGCTTATCCGAAAGGTACGGGACCGATGCACTTTCGGTTAATCAAGATTCCACAGGAATTTTCGGATAATCGGGAATCATCCACTTCACACCTAGAAAAACGCCGGAGGAGAGAAAATTTGAAGTCAGAGTGTTCGCCTCGTTTTTATTGGCTGAAAAGGACCTATGAAGTGCTTCCTAATTCTGAGTCTAGCAAATGCAGCATTTCGCATACGGAAGCTACAAAAATCTTAGATCAGGCCCTTAGATTTAGATTCATAGAAGCGCTTGATCTCTTGTTTAAAAGATGGCGGGACAGGTCTCCTTTAAAACGAATCAAAATTGAGTAGCAAAAAATAAAATTTTACTCCATATTTTGAGAAATAAATCCAACTTTGTAAGTATGTATTTATTTTTTGTGTATTTCTTTATTTATGTGTATGCATTTCATATTTTAGCAAAATAAAAAAAAAATCCGGAGCCTTTCGGTTAAGCCGAATTTCGGATGACCGGGATTCGGATAAATGGGACTCTACTGTACTTATTTCAATATATGTTTAAATAGATATTTCAGTTATAAATTAAAAAAAATATTTGGATGTTATTATTTTCATTTCAACCTTAAATACTAACTACTTTTTTTTACGAAGGTGAAATCTTGGGAAAAATTTATAAGGATGTCTTGGAAGAGTACAAAGAACTTATTAAAGTGGGTTCAGCTTTAATTTTGAAAAAAGTAAGTGTTTTAGTGATATGACATATTTAAAGTTTTCCATTTGATAAAGGTCGTTAAAGCTTCCACTGATCTAGTTGGTGATGGTTGCTAGTGAAGCTAACTTTGTAGTTGAATTAAACAAAATAAACATTATTTTAAATCTTCGAATCTGTATATACTAGATGACTAATTCATTAGTAGTTTTCCCACAGTAAAATAAATTGTTTTTTTTATCTATCATGTAAATATTTAGATGCCCCAAGTCAACTCTAACAAAAAAATATGTGCATTTGAAATTTAGTTTTTATTACATTCAATATGAAAATCCTCTGGTCCTGAATTTAAATTCAGCAGAGTTTTAATTTAAACTCGGCAGATAAAAAAATGCCTTAAATGATGAATTATGCTATATTATGTGTAAATAAGTTAGTTTTTAACAGAAGCTGTCGCTAAGAACCACTTCCACACATAATTCCTCATTTAAAAAAAAAATGTGCTGAACATAGTATTGAGTTCTATATTAAACTTTGAATCATCACTTACACAACTATTTTCATTTATTTTATTTCAAAAATTCAATAATTATACCTTAATGTTTGCTAAACTATTTTGTATTTATTTTGAAGAATAAATAGGGAATATTGCACACTGTTAAATAGAAGCAAAACATTTTATATCAACATACAACAGTCAACAATATTGAATTTTTATCACCTTCAAAACAGAACTGTATGAAGTGATTTTTAAATACCATTTGAAAAACAAAACAAGTATGGTTGTAACAGAATCTGTCACTTTGATTTGCTGATGGTCACTTTGCTTTGATGTGCTGATTTTTTTTTATGTATCACACTTGTCTATAGTTTGGGCTATGAAAGGGGATAACACAGGGTTCGTACGCCTCCTGAAATTCCTGAAAAACTCCTGAATTTCAATTTTTGCTTTTAAAGGCCCTTATAACTCCTGAAATGTGTCTCATCTCCTGATATTTTTTACCCCTCTCCTGAAAAAATTGACAACTTTATTTTATTCGGAATACTTTACTTCATTCGGAAAAAGTCTACTGCGCATGCACAGTTGAAAAATAGAGTTCAGACATTGTGATAATAGTTAATGTCCCGGAATACAACCGTACAAATCTTCAGAAGATTTTTTTTTTCTCTGTTTCGTCATCTGAAGTGCAGTGAAGTCACTAGACTGATACTATAATAAACAAACATTCAATTTTATTCCTCGTTACCTCCTGAATTTACATTGCTGCACTCCTGAAAAACTCCTTAGAAACTCCTGAATTTCACTATCATACATAGAGTATGAACCCTGAATTGACAAACAGGCGGATGGACATAGCTACTATAAAAGCTTCCACTTTTTATGTTATAAACGCAGTGTGGAAGCTAAAAAAACCTAATCAAAGAGAATTATTAGTATTGATACACTATTATTCATTAATAAAAAATTAAATGCCTTTGTGTCTCTTTAAAAAATAATGCAAACTACCAAAGAATCCCAATGTGGTATATATTATGACATTATTTCAAACTGATTTACATTAAAAAAATTCCTTCCAATTTTATTTTTTTAAAAATAGTTTCTTGTGCAAATGTTTATTGACAATATGGATTTAATTCTATTATGAATAGCCTTCCTTATGCTTTTAAAATGGGTATTAAATTTTGCATTGATTTTAAAATTGAAATGCTTCATATAAATTTTTTTCTTAAATTCATTGATTTCTAGCTTTGATTAAGTTATCAAAAGCATGCTATACATTTCTAAGTATTTTTTTTTTTAATGTGTACGAATTGCAAAGTGTGTAAATATTTTTTGCATCATGTTTCCTGCTTCAGAGGTATATATTGTTCTATTGAGCCAAAATAAATGCATAGAACTCTCTCCCCCCCCCCCCCCCCCCCCCCCCGATGTTTTATTAGTAAAGAACCACATTTTGCTAAATAAAATACTTTAAAATGAGTGTCAGGCATTTTAAAGATTTGGTCTAATAATAGGACAACCAGGGCCAAAGGGGTTGATATAAATTTTTTGTTTATAAAATTTTGCATTGTGTTTTTAACAAAAATATAAGCCTTATTTTTTATTATAATAAAATATTTGTATTGCAGGTTACATATCTCTGCAACTATTTTCATTTATTTTATTTCAAAAATTCAATAATTATACCTTAATGTTTGCTAAACTATTTTGTATTTATTTTGAAGAATAAATAGGGAATATTGCACACTGTTAAATAGAAGCAAAACATTTTATATCAACATACAACAGTCAACAATATTGAATTTTTATCACCTTCAAAACAGAACTGTATGAAGTGATTTTTAAATACCATTTGAAAAACAAAACAAGTATGGTTGTAACAGAATCTGTCACTTTGATTTGCTGATGGTCACTTTGCTTTGATGTGCTGATTTTTTTGATGTATCACACTTGTCTATAGTTTGGGCTATGAAAGGGGATAACACAGGGTTACGCCTCCTGAAATTCCTGAAAAACTCCTGAATTTCAATTTTTGCTTTTAAAGGCCCTTATAACTCCTGAAATGTGTCTCATCTCCTGATATTTTTTACCCCTCTCCTGAAAAAATTGACAACTTTATTTTATTCGGAATACTTTACTTCATTCGGAAAAAGTCTACTGCGCATGCACAGTTGAAAAATAGAGTTCAGACATTGTGATAATAGTTAATGTCCCGGAATACAACGTACAAATCTTCAGAAGATTTTTTTTCTTCTGTTTCGTCATCTGAAGTGCAGTGAAGTCACTAGACTGATACTATAATAAACAAACATTCAATTTTATTCCTCGTTACCTCCTGAATTTACATTGCTGCACTCCTGAAAAACTCCTTAGAAACTCCTGAATTTCACTATCATACATAGAGTATGAACCCTGAATTGACAAACAGGCGGATGGACATAGCTACTATAAAAGCTTCCACTTTTTATGTTATAAACGCAGTGTGGAAGCTAAAAAAACCTAATCAAAGAGAATTATTAGTATTGATACACTATTATTCATTAATAAAAAATTAAATGCCTTTGTGTCTCTTTAAAAAAATAATGCAAACTACCAAAGAATCCCAATGTGGTATATATATTATGACATTATTTCAAACTGATTTACATTAAAAAAAATTCCTTCCAATTTTATTTTTTTAAAAATAGTTTCTTGTGCAAATGTTTATTGACAATATGGATTTAATTCTATTATGAATAGCCTTCCTTATGCTTTTAAAATGGGTATTAAATTTTGCATTGATTTTAAAATTGAAATGCTTCATATCAATTTTTTTCTTAAATTCATTGATTTCTAGCTTTGATTAAGTTATCAAAAGCATGCTATACATTTCTAAGTATTTTTTTTTTTAATGTGTACGAATTGCAAAGTGTGTAAATATTTTTTGCATCATGTTTCCTGCTTCAGAGGTATATATTGTTCTATTGAGCCAAAATAAATGCATAGAACTCTCCCCCCCCCCCCCCCCGATGTTTTATTAGTAAAGAACCACATTTTGCTAAATAAAATACTTTAAAATGAGTCAGGCATTTTAAAGATTTGGTCTAATAATAGGACAACCAGGGCCAAAGGGGTTGATATAAATTTTTTGTTATAAAATTTTGCATTGTGTTTTTAACAAAAATATAAGCCTTATTTTTTATTATAATAAAATATTTGTATTGCAGGTTACATATCTCTGCAACTATTTTCATTTATTTTATTTCAAAAATTCAATAATTATACCTTAATGTTTGCTAAACTATTTTGTATTTATTTTGAAGAATAAATAGGGAATATTGCACACTGTTAAATAGAAGCAAAACATTTTATATCAACATACAACAGTCAACAATATTGAATTTTTATCACCTTCAAAACAGAACTGTATGAAGTGATTTTTAAATACCATTTGAAAAACAAAACAAGTATGGTTGTAACAGAATCTGTCACTTTGATTTGCTGATGGTCACTTTGCTTTGATGTGCTGATTTTTTTGATGTATCACACTTGTCTATAGTTTGGGCTATGAAAGGGGATAACACAGGGTTACGCCCCTGAAATTCCTGAAAAACTCCTGAATTTCAATTTTTGCTTTTAAAGGCCCTTATAACTCCTGAAATATGTGTCTCATCTCCTGATATTTTTTACCCCTCTCCTGAAAAAATTGACAACTTTATTTTATTCGGAATACTTTACTTCATTCGGAAAAAGTCTACTGCGCATGCACAGTTGAAAAATAGAGTTCAGACATTGTGATAATAGTTAATGTCCCGGAATACACCGTACAAATCTTCAGAAGATTTTTTTTCTTCTGTTTCGTCATCTGAAGTGCAGTGAAGTCACTAGACTGATACTATAATAAACAAACATTCAATTTTATTCCTCGTTACCTCCTGAATTTACATTGCTGCACTCCTGAAAAACTCCTTAGAAACTCCTGAATTTCACTATCATACATAGAGTATGAACCCTGAATTGACAAACAGGCGGATGGACATAGCTACTATAAAAGCTTCCACTTTTTATGTTATAAACGCAGTGTGGAAGCTAAAAAAACCTAATCAAAGAGAATTATTAGTATTGATACACTATTATTCATTAATAAAAAATTAAATGCCTTTGTGTCTCTTTAAAAAAATAATGCAAACTACCAAAGAATCCCAATGTGGTATATATATTATGACATTATTTCAAACTGATTTACATTAAAAAAAATTCCTTCCAATTTTATTTTTTTAAAAATAGTTTCTTGTGCAAATGTTTATTGACAATATGGATTTAATTCTATTATGAATAGCCTTCCTTATGCTTTTAAAATGGGTATTAAATTTTGCATTTATTTTAAAATTGAAATGCTTCATATCAATTTTTTTCTTAAATTCATTGATTTCTAGCTTTGATTAAGTTATCAAAAGCATGCTATACATTTCTAAGTATTTTTTTTTTAAATGTGTACGAATTGCAAAGTGTGTAAATATTTTTTGCATCATGTTTCCTGCTTCAGAGGTATATATTGTTCTATTGAGCCAAAATAAATGCATAGAACTCCCCCCCCCCCCCCCCCCCCCCCCGATGTTTTATTAGTAAAGAACCACATTTTGCTAAATAAAATACTTTAAAATGAGTCAGGCATTTTAAAGATTTGGTCTAATAATAAGACAACCAGGGCCAAAGGGGTTGATATAAATTTTTTGTTATAAAATTTTGCATTGTGTTTTTAACAAAAATATAAGCCTTATTTTTTATTATAATAAAATATTTGTATTGCAGGTTACATATCTCTGCAATGTTTTATTATTAAAAAAACCATGTATAGCTTCTATTTACCTTGAAGATGGAACAGTGAAGCATATTTGTGAATTAACCTCTATCCTTGACAAAGAAGAACCGCTCATACAAATGGGATGTGAATGTCCAGGAAATCCTAAAGCCCATGAGAACGGACCTGATTCTATTCTAAAAATGTGGGACGCATCTTTAAATGCAGCTGCAAAATCATCCAAACTTTGTCTACAAAAAAATGCAGCTGGCTGCAGCTCTTCACTTGTTAATAATAAGGCCTCTGTTCCATCCAAACAAACAAACTTTAACTCAACTGGTAAACAAAGTTTGTTCTGCTCTACATTGCCTAGTGTTCAACAAGGGACTGGTATTACATTATCAAATAAACAATCCTTAGTAGGAATTTCTTTAGCAACTAAAAATACGTCAAATGCATTCTTCCCCAAATCATCAAATATCGTTGTTGATCGGTCATGTTCCACTGCTGAAAAAGAATCTTTTGCAGTTTCTAAAAACTCACAGAAATTGGTTTCAATGCCTTTATCCAATAATGACTCAAAAGAAGACAAAGATACACTTTGTGAGGATTTTGAAATGGGTGAGAATTTAACTTCATTTTTCTTTATTGCACTTCAATCCATTTTTTTTATTCTTTCACATACATTTTATTGAGGTGTAAATGTGGGTGCTTAAGGTCTAATTTTAAAACTACCACTAAATGTATTCAATATATACTTAAGCCATTTAAAAGATGCTTAAAGATTATATTTGCACTAAAGATTAAAAATTTTAATTATCCAATGTAATTGTACTGTTTAGTATTAGTTTGATATGTAAATTACTTTTAAAAAAACCCACAGAATAAATCCAATGCTGTTTTTTTTGTAATGTGAATAAAAGAATAAAAACCACTTTATAATTAACAATAAAACTTAACACCATTTATTTTTAATTTTAGAAATTTGAATAACATATCTTTAAAAGTATTTTATAACATGATTTTTATACATTTATTATTTATATATTTTTTCTTTGTTAATTTTTTGAGTTTATCAGAGTGTTACAATTAAAGCAAACAAATAGTACAAAATGAGTCAGCAACTTTGTCAATTGGAAAATTATTATGTTCAAGGTTAGTAGGAAGAGAGACTCAGGATTTGAAACATGTTAATCTTAATTAAACTGAGGGGAATGTGGTTTAAATATAACTAACAAGTCGTGTAATAGTATTATTAGTTGTGTATTGGAATTTTTAATTCTAAGAAACTTACTGTATCAATATTTTTTTCAGATGAATTTGATGAACTGTTATGCAATCTGGATGAAAAGTCTTTTCTGGAATGAATTTAAATCGCAGAAAATAAAATTATGTGTGTGCTATTTGAGTTTAGTTGTGTATTAGTTTGGACTAATAACTAAAGAAACCAAAGTGTTTATTGGCAGGCAACTTAACTTGAAAAGAATGTACAGTAATCAATGTTGCTTTAAACACTAAAATTAATGGAAAATTGAAATATTCCACTGTCTCTAACACAATTTTTATATTGTCTGAGCTAATGGAAAGAAAACCATTAGTACTCTTATTATTGTAATCTAAACAAAAACCAAATAAAGCAATTTTTATATTGTTCTTGATAATAAAACTTATATTCTGTATTTGCAAATAACTAATTAAAGATCTTTTTTCTTTCATCAATGATATACAACTGTTAACAGGCACAAGTTTGTTTAGAGTGTGTTAACTTAAGAGGAGATGGAGACCTGACCTGGTGTCATGTTGCCAAACCTAATTCTTCTATGTTAATCTGATGAAAAAAATAAATTTTCAAGTCTTTACTCCTGGCTGTATTGCATATTTTTACACACTTTTCATTATGTGATACATGTTATAATTCCACCACAGTTATCATATATTTTTTTTCGGTAAAAATATTTAGTTTAGCTAAATAATTTGACTTAGAAAATTATTTTTCTGCTTATTAAATATATCCTTATATTTACCTTATCCCTTCATGAGAATAAAACAGATCGAATACTTTTTAGTGACTCGTCTTTCGCTCCCATTCCTTGTTTAAGTCTACTTTTGACTTCACTTATACATTTTGAAATGCTGAAGACAATGTGTAACAAGAAGTTCATAAAGAACTAAAATAGCCTACTTTCCTGTTACTTAAATACTTACTGAAGTTCTAATCGGGAAAAAAAACTAGGTTCCTAAAGTAAATATCATCAACAGCCGTTTATACACTAGATTTATACACATTAGAAAAAAAAATCGAAACACAGCACCCAGCTATAATTTAAACTTCTAAAAGCCAAAATCAACTATTTTCCTTAATATTCTTTCGCAAATTAATTAAATATTATTTATCATCTGCTCGTGATTTATTTGTAGTTCGAAGAATAATTAAATATTTATTAATAACAAAAGTAATGAAACTACTCCGAACTGCATTAAAAAATAAGAAATGTAAATTAAAACTAAGCATAATTGCATGCAAAAGTATGCCTTGCCGCTTTCTTGGTAGATAAGGAATAATCAAAGAATCAAATTGTGCTACATTTTATGACGCCATTCCAAACTGATTCATGAAAATATTATTTTGCTTCAAATATGTTTAAATAAATAAAGTTTCTCATGCCATTGTTGATTTGGCAACAGTGATTTAAATGACTCAAAATTGAATTTCAATGCCAATTCAATGGGAAATTCGCCGAAAGATAGATTTATGTCCGTCCGGACGTACAGACAGACGGACAAAAAGTATGGAAGTTGGGTATCTGAGGTCATAGCTTTCTAACAAAAAAAGAATTTTTAAGATCCGAGGGATAGAACCGATTTTGGAAGAGGGATACGGAAAGACAGACAGACATACGAACAGACAGACAGATGGACATCAACCGCATTTCAATACCTACAGTGATTTAAATGACTCAAAATTGAATTTCAATGCTAATTCAATGGGAAATTCGCCGACAGATAGTAGATTTATGTCCGTCCGGACGTACAGACAGACGGACAAAAAGTATGAAAGTAGGGTATCTGAGGTCATAGCTTTCTAACAAAAAAAAGAATTTTTAAGATCCGATGGATAGAACCGATTTTGGAAGGGGGGTACGGACGGACAGACAGACGGACATCGACCGCATGTCAATACTTACTTTTTCATTTTTTTAATTCTTTCGAATTAAAAAAAGAAAAGTAGGCTAAAAAATGTCAACAAAAAATTACTTGTGTTGTCTTCTTACCAATTTCCAAACCATTTCGCGAATAGCCCTTGTGCGATGGTAGTTCAAACTAACCCTGCAAACCATTTACTAATCAAATTTTAAGACTAAGCGGGAGCTGGAGAGTCCAGTCAGCAAGGCGCTAACCTTTACATGCGAAGGTCCCAGGCCAAAATAACTGCCGACTTATAACCGGTCTATGCAGCCAAAAAGTCCGCCAATTTACCAATTTCCGAACCATTTCGGCAATAGCCCTCATGTAGCTCTAGTGCCTTTCGAATGTCCTGGAAATGGGCAAATATATATGGTTTTTTTCACTGCATAAATTTTAAATTAAATTTATTTCAAGTAACATATTTGTTTAAAAAATAAGAATTAGGTTTATTTTTGTAAATGCGTATGTTCTTAAAAACATTTCCAAATGAAAAAAGCACACTATGAACAAAAATTTATTAACTTTAAAATTTAAGAGGTTATTGTAAGAAAGACTGATAATGCACTCGAGTAGCTTTAGTGTGACTATAACACATATATCACTTTCCATATCTTTTTCGACTCAATAAGATAATAATTACATAAGATAGAGAGCAATTCTAAACAAGCTAGTCTTCTTGCTTCAATACAATATTTGACATTTCTGGGTAATCTATTTTTAGCCTACTTTTCTTTTTTTAATTCGAAAGAATTAAAAAAATGAAAAAGTATAGGTATTGACATGCGGTCGATGTCCGTCTGTCTGTCCGTCTGTCCGTCCGTACCCCCCTTCCAAAATCGGTTCTAATCATCGGATCTTAAAAATTCTTTTTTTGTTAGAAAGCTATAACCTCAGATACCCAACTTTCATACTTTTTGTCCGTCTGTCTGTACGTCCGGACGGACATAAATCTACTATCTGTCGGCGAATTTCCCATTGAATTAGCATTGAAATTCAATTTTGAGTCATTTAAATCACTGTAGGTATTGAAATGCGGTTGATGTCCAACTGTCTGTCTGTCCATCTGTCTGTCTGTTCGTATGTCTGTCCGTCTGTCTGTCCGTTTGTCTGTCTGTCTGTACCCCCCTTCCAAAATCGGTTCTAATCATCGGATCTTAAAAATTCTTTTTTTGTTAGAAAGCTATGACCTTAGATACCCAACTTTCATACTTTTTGTCCGTCTGTCTATACGTCCGGACGGACATAAATCTACTATCTGTCGGCGAATTTCCCATTGAATTAGCATTGAAATTCAATTTTGAGTCATTTAAATCACTGTAGGTATTGAAATGCGGTTGATGTCCAACTGTCTGTCTGTCCATCTGTCTGTCTGTTCGTATGTCTGTCTGTTCGTATGTCTGTCCGTCTGTCTGTCCGCCTGTCTGTCCGTTTGTCTGTCTGTCTGTACCCCCCTTCCAAAATCGGTTCTAATCATCGGATCTTAAAAATTCTTTTTTTGTTAGAAAGCTATGACCTCAGATACCCAACTTTCATACTTTTTGTCCGTCTGTCTGTACGTCCGGACGGACATAAATCTACTATCTGTCGGCGAATTTCCCGTTGAATTAGCATTGAAATTCAATTTTGAGTCATTTAAATCACTGTAGGTATTGAAATGCGGTTGATGTCCATCTGTCTGTCTGTTCGTATGTCTGTCTGTCTTTCCGTCTGTCCGTATCCCTCTTCCAAAATCGGTTCTATCCCTCGGATCTTAAAAATTCTTTTTTTGTTAGAAAGCTATGACCTCAGATACCCAACTTTCATACTTTTTGTCCGTCTGTCTGTACGTCTGGACGGATATAAATCTACTATCTTTCGGCGAATTTCCCATTGAATTAACATTGAAATTCAATTTTGAGTCATTTAAATCACTGTTGCCAAATCAACAATGGCATGAGAAACTTTATTTATTTAAACATATTTGAAGCAAAATAATATTTTCATGAATCAGTTTGGAAAGACGTCATAAAGTGTAGCACAATTCGATTCTTTGATTATTCATTAATTATCTACCAAGAAAGCGGCAAGGCATACTTTTGCATGCAATTATGCTTAGTTTTAATTTACATTTCTTATTTTTTAATGCAGTTCGGAGTAGTTTCATTACTTTTGTTATTAATAAATATTTAATTATTCTTCGAACTACAAATAAATCACGAGCAGATGATAAATAATATTTAATTAATTTGCGAAAGAATATTAAGGAAAATAGTTGATTTTGGCTTTTAGAAGTTTAAATTATAGCTGGGTGCTGTGTTTCGATTTTTTTTCCTAATGTGTATAAATCTAGTGTAGAAACGGCTGTTGATGATATTTACTTTTGGAACATAGTTTTTTTTTCCCGATTAGAACTTCAGTAAGTATTTAAGTAACAGAAAAGTAGGCTATTTTAGTTCTTTATGAACTTCTTGTTATAATTAATTCCTTTAAAATTGGGGAGGTCTTTATGAATGCTATCAATGCATCTGATTTCTTCTCCTTTGATAATAGTTGTAAATATTCCCTGACAACATTCCTTATATTTGGGCTACAAGTATTTCAATATTGTCGCGATACATACAGATCCTCTAGCAACAAGGCCATCAGCGTACGTCATGTATACATAATTCTAGAAAAGTAACGTACTTTATAATTTTGCCACCTAGCATTCTTGCCAACCTTTTTCTTTTCCTTATGTGAAATTTTTGTCGGAGGCATCTTTACCTTGTATCAAGCATGTGAACAGTTTCAAATTATGTTTAAGGATACATAATTTTTTAAATAGTCGTCTGTTTTAATACAACAAAATCAAATTATTTTACATGCTAAATAATATATTGTACTCGGACATGACAAAAATCTGTGAGACATTTTATTTTCAAATAACTTACGTATTTATGATTATATTATGTGTTTTCTAGTAATGCCAATTTAATTTTGAAAAAAAACCCTTTCATTATATAAAATTGGGACTTACTAATCAAAACAGTCCACGAACATGACAGTGAGAGCGAGACAGCATACGGACATAATTTGTCATAGTCTGCGGACGCAAACTTTAATACAAAATGTTTAATTTTTTAAAAAATTTATTTTCAACGTTAGTAAGTAGATAAATTATTCCTTATTTCAAATTAATTCAAGTGGAGGCATAACTTTCCTTCATGTGAAAGATGTCTTGCGGGGACATGGTTTTGTACGTTTCGTGAAGAGGAATGTACCCAATGGAGCCCTAGCCCAGGCAGGACTCTTCTTGCTTTATAAACTAGTAACCTTTTCTTCAAAAATACTTTTTAAGAAAATCATAAATGCGTTGCAGTAGATAGAATTGTGTAATAAGTTTTATGTTTAAATAAAATTGGTACTCAAACTTTAATACAAAATGTTTAATTTTTTAAAAAATTTATTTTCAACGTTAGTAAGTAGATAAATTATTCCTTATTTCAAATTAATTCAAGTGGAGGCATAACTTTCCTTCATGTGAAAGATGTCTTGCGGGGACATGGTTTTGTACGTTTCGTGAAGCGGAATGTACCCAATGGAGCCCTAGCCCAGGCAGGACTCTTCTTGCTTTATAAACTAGTAACCTTTTCTTCAAAAATACTTTTTAAGAAAATCATAAATGCGTTGCAGTAGATAGAATTGTGTAATAAGTTTTATGTTTAAATAAAATTGGTACTCTAACAATCAATTCTAAATTATAGCATGTTAGGGAAATAAAAATTATTAAAGTCGATAATTAAGGCTTGTAATTTTTTTTTAGATTTGAAATATTTGCGCATTGTCTTTAGCAATTTGCAATGGAATTGAGGAATATAATAAAAAACAAATTGCATTTTCTTTTAAAAAGTACTTAATTGAAACTGATTAAAAAAAATTGGCGTCTTATATGTCATTTCTTAATATAATTTACTTAAAAATTATTCTGTTCAGGATTTAACCCTTTAAGGTTTGCTTGGCCAGGTATGTCCTATTTATGAGTGGAGGAATAGTTTCAAGTTGTACTTGAAAAGTGATTACTATTACCAAACAATATCTGTATATTTTCGGTTTTTAGATGTGTGAGTATCTGGTCCTTAAAGTGTTTTTTTTTCTTCTGAAAATTCTTTTATTTTAAGAAAAAAAATAAACAAAAATACTTTTTTAGAATTTTTATTTTCAACAAAAATAGCCTATTACCCTGCAAAGTGAAGTAAGTAGGCAATTAGTAACTATGCATATGCAATAAAGTTAGATTTGATAAAGTGCAGACACATTAAATCGGTCATTTATAGACTAGGAAACAATACATCATAATAGATTTGAACAACATTTTGTCACAAAAATGGTCAATATTCAGAGAGTACAGACAAATGGTTAGAAAAAATAGATATCTCCTGAGTGTTAGATTTTAGGTAAAATGTATACAAAAATTGTGCAACAATAAATGCAATGCAGCAACATTTTGCCAATAAAAGGATTAGCTGGAAATATCATATAAAATGAAAAATATCACAACAATAGTCTGGATAGCATTCTCGTTTTCTACGGAACAAATAAATTTCTTATGGTAAACAAAGTATCTAGCATAATTTACTGTTAATGTGTGCTTTAAATAGATGACTCATTGAAAATGTATGATTTTTGCTGTGATAAATTAGTATAATTCCCTAAATTTAACTTGAACATAATAACATACATATTAGCATTAAGGAAAACTATATGGCATATTACGTAAATTGCCACAGCTTCTGATTAATTGTATAATGTCATGATATATTTGCTATAATTTATTCTCATTATAAATGTTAAATTATTTTTAATTAAAACATTTGATTGTACAAAATGCCAACATTACACTTTTATTATAAAAAGTAGTTTTTTTTATGATTGTTTAGGTAGAAAACTCTTTCATCACATGACTATTTTGTCCCTCATCTATAAGATGAGATCCAATCCATCCAACATAGTTTCACTCTTTCTATGTACAATACATTTTTATACAATTCATAAATCACGCATCACACTTATACAGATTTAAAGTGCAAACCAAATTATTGTGACCAAATTATAATAACAGTTTAAAATTCATAAAAACCATTATTGACACATGCAATTTTAAACATTATTAATTAACAAAAGAAAAATTATCATGTAATAGTAGAAAACTTTATAGATAAGTTTTTTTTTTAGTTTAAGGAACTTGACATCATAACAAAACACACAAGAAAAAAAATACTTGATTTAAAATAAAATTACAGAAGTAAATTTAGTATTTTTAAAATGGTTCAGCAAAATGAAGTGCATCGGGTCATACAATGTCTTAATGCTGTACAATGCATATGAAGGGTGTAGTTGCCAAACCCACATTCTACAAAGCATAACTAAGATATAAGGTCTGGCCCGTTGATTGTCGACTTTGCCCAATTGAAACAACCATTATCAAGAGTTGCCAATGAAAGGAACGGACCCTGTATCTTAGTTATACTTTGGATAATGTAAGTTTTGCAACTACACCAACTACTTAAAATAATTATAATGAATTCAATTAATAATTTTCACATACTTGTAAATGTTCCTAAAAATTGAAATGATCAAAAATATTTCGTAAATCTTAAACATTTAAATGATTTTGGTTTAAAAAATATTTTAAGACAAAAGAAGTTTAGCTATTCCACTTAAAACTAAAATGTACATTCTATAAATTTGCAATTTTCTATTATTTTAGAGAGTTAAGCTGCATTTTTAATCAACACAAGTATTAAAAAAATATAGCAGTCGTAAACCCCTATTCAATCAGTAAAATGGAACAATATAAATGTTCTCACTTTTAAATCTTTTCCTTAAATAATTAGTAATATGTAAATAACATATTTCTACTTAAAAATTATTGAAAATTAATTCTACAAACCGGGTAAAAAAATGACTAAGAAAATACCAAAATCTTAGATCTCCCAACAAAATAATAAAGACAGTTTAGGTTTTACGCTTAAACTGTAAATAAAAAAAATCACTTGCATCAAATAACAAATTACTATATAGTAAAGTGTAATTCCCCCCCCCCCCCCCCAAAAAAAAAAATATCTATATATAGCTTACTTTATGTTACATTATATTTATCTTCCAGCATACAATTTATGATGAAAAAATAAAGCAAAAGACTAGATAAATTTTGAAATACATATAAAATACCAAACTTTAATAATATAAATTTCAATGTCAGATTGTTTGATTTGCATGGAATAAGATCAGTAATAAAAAAAATTTATTCGATAGCGAGAGGGTGCACAGGTATCAGATATTATGTGTATTAAGCTACTATATTATGTATATAAGCTAAGTATATATTATGTATTAAGCTACAGTCATGGCATAACTTGGACAAGCACATTTAATATTTTATAGACCAGTTAAAAAAAAATATACATTGTATTGCTATGAAATGAAAATCGTAAAATTAGTTAGAATAACAATATTTAACACAAAATAATTGTTTAAAACAATTAAAGTTGCAAAAAATATGCAAATTACACAGCTAAGATATAAATATTATAAAGCTGTCATAGTTTTCAAAGTCATTAATGTAAAATGTTAATCATTGTCATCAAAATGCAATACCTTATCATTAGAACCCTATAATTTTGTCAAGAACCGACTTGAAACTTACAACCAGGAATTAGAATTTCGAGGCATAGATTTTCTGATTAATAAAGTAGCCGTCAACTTTCTACTCAACATTGTAGAGATAAGAAATAAAGTTTACAACAAAGTTATTCACATAGCATTCACCTTTAAATAAAGACGATTTAGACAACCTCTTGGGTGACAACCTTACACATTACCATTACATCAATATTTAGGGCTTTATTCAAGAAAAGCAACTTTAAGTGCCTTATTTTGCATTTTAAAATGGAAAATATAATACAAAATCATCTCCTGTTCACAACATCAACTATATCATAGTTTAATTAGTGGCTCAACAACATTTTTCAATTTTATACTAATTGATAATATTAAAGTCGCAGTTTCCCTAAATAAATGTTAATGCAGTTATATCAATATTAAAATAAGTCCCTCAAGCATAAGTACGCATTCATAAATTCATAATTTATACTAAAATCACCAGTCAACAATTTTAATTATAAATCATACATCGGCTTTTTTACAGGCACAAAAATAATTTTAAAAAAATTAAATATAAAAATATACCGCTGTATAATAATTGATAAACTTAATTTAGAATCATTCTTATGATGCCAATAGTTTTATTGGAAACTAAATGCATATATATTTTAAAACAATTTTTTTCGTTTTAAATTTGGACAATGACTAGCATGCAAAATAATTTTCTTATATATCTCTTTTTTCCTCCCTTTTCCTGAATAAGATTTTTTTCTTTCTATAAATTTGAGAACAGTTTTCAGTATATTTATATTTTGTTTTGCATATTTTCAAACAAAATATGTAAACTACCGTCAGTGCGTGTAACTTTGGTCCAAAATCATAGGTTTTTGTACAAAAGAAAAATTAAACTACAAAAACGATTTAAACACTTAAAAATCATTATGCATTCTAAGTATTGTACTTTTAGGAACAATTTCCTAGCATTTTTTGTTAAATTTTATAAATAAAAAAAAATGTGTGTTAGTTAAAAAAATTAGGACACGGTTAGGATCCAGGCGGGTAACTTTGGTCCAAGCATGAAATACATAAGAAACATGCTTTTTAACATCCTTAAAGGCTGTGCTACCAAATTAAATAGCAATATTAAAATGTTTAAACATAAAATAACAAAGTTATAAGATACATAATTATTAAAAAAGGTATATAACTTAACATTTACATTGCAGTGCATCGTAGAATGACATTATACTAAAAATACCAGTATTGATTGTTGCTTAAAAGAAAAGTAAACATAAATTTTAATAAGGGAAAATAATTTATTTTTGGAAGCAATATTTAATTGCAAATATCTCTATGAAAAGCAAATGATTTCATTATAAAAGGAAAAGAATAATATATTCGTATTTAAGAATGTGAAAATGTTTATATTTCGACGTTAGCGATTTTGAATGCTGTACGTTTCTTGCATTTTATCTATCTTTTTAATGTTTAAAATCGTTTAATTTTTAAAAAAATCCTTTCAAAAATGGGTAATCATAAAAATAAGACTTCTTCAAAAATAGCTAAACAAAATACACTTTTGCATACATTTTTTAAAGTGCAAAGTTACATAAAGAAATCCTTTACAACTTGGACCAAAGTTACCCGCATTCATCGGCAAAAGCTTCCCAGTGACCCATAACTAAATATAGCATAAAAGTATTCAACTTAGATTTTAAAAAATGGTGTAATATTCATCCCCATAAATAAGAGCATAGTATAGAGTGTTTCATTTAGCTATTTTTACTACTATTTTAGGTTTTCCAGACAAAAGTTGGAAGAAATAGATTCTTGTCATTAAATGCTCGTACGAATACAAACGTCATTTGTAGTATTGCCAAAATTAGAATGATATATTTTTTTTTACATGAAATGAAAGGCAATGTTTTCACCTCTCCAAAAATGTAAAACAATTTAAGATGGGATTATTTTATGAAGAGAAATTAAGAAACCAATCTTTTTCGACGTGTGGACCAAACTTACCCTCTATGGCCAAAGATACCCGCTTCGGCAGTGCATAAAAAGGTTTTGAAGAAACAAAATAGGGCCGAGTTTCTATTTTTAGATTTTTTACTTCATATTTAAAAGAAAGACACCTATAGACAAATGTGTTAATCCTTAACAACCAGTGGCATAAACACTAACATTTGTGAAGCATAACATTGTGTAAAAAAGTTCATAAAATATACATCATACAAGATGGAAAGGTAAGCGTAGCATATATTTAATTATTTCATTTCAATACTAGAAAATTCTGACAAAGCTTAAACTAAAAGTGCCATTAAAATATTTTAATTAAAAACAACCACATAATTAATTTTGTTAGCAAATTAAAATCAGCAAGGTAGGATCTAATTGAGAATACTATCCTACATTCTAATTATTTTTACAATAACAAAAATATGTACGATACCAAAAACACCAGCTTGGTTTACAACCCATTTTTAATTAGCTGCCACTTTGAGATATTACAAAATATTTCTTATACAGTTCAAGCAGTTATCACTATAATAATTCCATTGAATTAGCAGCTTTCATGACTTCAAAAAAACCTCAAAAATAATTTTATAATATCTATGATATCACTAATAAATGAGTGACCACATCTTTGCAGATCTTATATCCATAATACAATGTTCTGTTAAAGACCTTGTACCTTGTGTTTCCTTGGACTTTTAGTTCACTAGTTTCTCTCCAAAAATTTTTAATGGAATGTTGTACTCTCAAATAAGCATTTGTCTTCAGATGCATGAAAACTGCAAAGAAATACATTTTTTTAAAACAAATGTTAAATTTTTTATATCAGGTATTATGATTTTTTGTAACATTGCACTTTACAAAGAATTGATTTTCTGAGGCATTTATACTAATTTGCTACTACTTAAAAACTAGGGGGTGTAACACCATGCGACTTTCAATTACCACTAAATAAATGGATTTAAAGGTTGTTATATACCCTAAAGGCAATTTCATTTTAATAATTTTAAAACCTAGCAGCTACCATTCGCGCAAGAACAATGTTCTTAAAAACCTTATTATGAAGTCCGACAGGAACTGGAAGCTTGTGTACAAAATTTGAAGTCTTTCGTTTTGTGGCAGTACATTCGGGTTGCAGACGAACCAATATTTAAAAACCATTTTTTAGAAATCAGCACCTTTCAAAATGCGTAGAACCCAAAATCTCCATCTTGTATTTTCAACCCCATCGAAATACTTTCATTACCTTATATTTTAAATTAGATAGTTGAAAGTATTAAAAACATCAGTAGCATTGTTTTGCTTGAATTAAGGTTGCATTAGAGCTACGTAATTCTAAGTGGAATGAATGAACATAAAACAAACCTGAAAATAGGCAAAGAGGAAGCAAAATAAGGTAGCATAGAAAAGTCATTAATATTATAATCATTGACTTGATTCAATAAAGAACGTGCTTGGCAAGTTAATTCAATTTGATCATGCGTTTTTCCAAAGGCAATTTTGTGCCAATCTGCATATAGCTAAAAGAGAAAGTAAGATAGTTGACAAAATTTCTATTAAGTTAAAGGATTTAATCCACTGGGATCCTACTAATCTACTGAGACTCATAGTAATGTACCAGAAAAAAAAAAATTCTAAAGGAAATGTTTATTTAAAATCTTCAAACCACAATTAAAATAACAGTAATAATAAATGTATCAGAAGTGAAATGCAAAATTGAAGAGTTCTAATTATAATGATTATACTTAGTAAAAAAGATTAAAGAACATCAAACGTTTTAGATTGAGGTTTTTGTTTTCTTGATTCACAGACTTTTCATTTGCTAACAATTCAGGGGACTTGAACTTCCAAAAACGAAACTAACTCCCTCAACGTTAACCATTAATTTTCTGAAAAATTCGGCTAAAAGCGGAATTTTCTAAAAAATCGTGAAAAAGCAGAATTTTTTCGAAAAATCGGAAAAGAGGTAAAACCGCTGTTCGGCGGAAGTCTGGCACCCCCCCGTAAACAAGAAATCAACAGAAATATCTACATACTATACTTTAATAATATAAATTTTATAATCATTTAAATATTCACACATTAAATTAATTACCTTTTCAGGTGGAGCGAAAGGCACATTGGTGGGATTTTGCATATAAGGCTGGAAACAATCTTGAAGACCATTTTCATATTGGTACTAGAATCGAAAATTTAATTAAGTTAGGCATATTAATCAAATTTAGTAACTTTAAAAAACTAGAGAAGATACAAATAATACATACTGGTGATCCTGAATGTGCAGTTATTGTACTATCAGAGCTAGAAAAGTAGTCATATTGTCTTAGATCTGGAGAGCACCAGTTTTCATCTACAACTGTGTTGGTATTCTGACTTAAATTCTACAATAAAGGGTACAAAATCTATAATTAGTTTGAAAAGTTACAATACAGTACAAATATGTATGGTTGTTTTCAGTGCATAATTTTAAATAAAATTTATTTCAAATAAAATATATATATTTATTTTAAAAAAATCAGAATTAGGTTTATTTTGGAAGAGATTATCTTAGAAATATTTCCAAACAAAAAAAATGTATATTATGAATAAAAAATTATTAATGTAATTATAAAATTTAAGGTTATGTAAGAAAGATTGATGCACAAAATACAGAAAAAGCCGGGTCGAACGATAAAAGAAATAATATTACATGCTAAACTTACATCAATTACACTGGAATCAGACATTTCATAATTATGACCAGTGTTGATATTGTTTTGAACTTTACAAACTTCATTTTCAATGAGCTCTCTTATGTCAATGAATTCTCTTATGTCCTCAAATTGGGCAGTCGAAATAACCTAAAGAAATAAAATATGTTTATGAAAAATTTAACACAAAACAATTATTTTAAAACAATTAAGTATTCAAATTAAAGTTTCTATATTTGGTTAAAATGAATTTAACAAATTTTACTAAACAGTGTCATCATGGTCATGTGACTTATAGTACATTTTTACTGTCCTTACTTTTAACTGTTATATACTAACTTAATCAATACTTAAAATTTTATTTCATCTCATTTTATTAACTTCTCCTGAACATAACCCTCTATTGAAACTAAATTATAATATTCAAATAAAAAAAATGCATAAAAACTGTTGTTGAAAAAGTTTTACTTTTCAAAATAGCTGGTAAAGTGTTCATATTTGTGCAAAGAAAAAAATTATACTAATATGTTTACAGTATATTTTATGCTTTCTTAAAACACTGCCAAAAATAACATAATATGAATAAAGTATATAAAATATAATTAAAAAACTCACATTTTGATACAGATTTGACCCTTTCTCTACGTCCATGAGAGCTTTCTTAACAGGTGTTGTACAATTCATTTCAAAAACCATTTGTTTGGAAGGATGCAGAATGCTATCAAGATAATAGGATTACAAACTTAAGTTAAAACATTTCCATTAATAAGATATAAGGACAATAACAAAATATTATTTTATACTGCATTTATTTATAGTTAAAAAAATAACTAAGAATGGATTGGATTAAATTTGACTTAACCCCCCCCCCCTCCCCATGAACCAAAATGTTTATTAAAGCTTCAAAGATGCATAAGGTATTACTAACAAAAACTATTGCAAAGGAGCTAAAAGAACAACTAATTTGATGTAGGATAGTATTATCATGTGTAATCTTTAATTACCTGCCATGTATGGTTTTTGGGTGCATTTGATAAAATCATTGAATGGGTCGGAAGTTTTTTTTAAAATCCTAGTCATTGTCAGTGTGATGTCTTTTCTTCTGTGTTTGCCAAAGGATTCAGTTGAGAAATTGTTTTTTCATTGTCAGAAGTTATTATCAGAAACTTTTCTTCCAGAAACCAATAAAAGTAGTATCATGCAATAAATCATACTAAGTTTAATTTTACCTTTCACTATTGGTTGAAAGCACATTGGTCAAAACAGGCATTGTCAAAGGGTTGTTAAGTTCTCCAAATACTTGGTTTTCTTGAATCATTGAGAGGACAGTTGGCTAAACACAAAATAAAAAAAATTAAGTTAGCATTTTTATATTACACAATATACATACTGTACCTACTTATTATCATAATATTAAAGTTTTTACTTTTAAACATAAAATAATTGTAAAGTAAAATTAAATTTCTAAAAATAAATCATCACAAACATGTTTTTTATACACTTATACAAAAAGACAGTTGGAACATACCCAGGTAGCACAACAATTTTGGCCAGCCAATGTCGCATGAGTATCAGCCAAACTTGAGCTTATTGAATAAAATCGATCATTTTATACTGATTTTAACCAGATTTCCCAGTTCTTTGAGATTTACTTAATTTTACTGCAATCTTATAGCATCACCATATTTTTCAATCAAGAATTTTGGATTGTAAATTTTTTTCAAATAATATTTACTTTCAAAATAGAGAAAGGTTGTGAATCGATTTTACCACAAGACTTGGTTAAAATTGGTCAATATTGAAAGTATAATTTCCAGATCTGCCGTCTGCGCAGCTTAATGCACAATCTTGCTCAGGCAGTGATATTAGTGTATTGGGTATCTGCCTCTGCCATTTCAATTTTTGCATTGCATTTCATGACTTTGTCTTATAGATTTAAAGTAGATATTTCGTCCTATTTTATTCTTAATCACTAAAATTACAAGTCACAATAGTAAGTTTCTTTTTTGGAAAAATGCTGCAAGAGATAGTGGGCAAAATTAAAAACTGTTTTATTGCCATGTAATTGATAAAATAAAGCACATCAATACTGGTCAAAACAGCAATGCAATCTTGCCCAATATCGATAAATGCTATCCGCTCGACATTGACCAATATTGCATATCGATCCAAGCCAATATTGCCCAGCGTCAGTAAAATGTAGTCCCTTATGGATTGGCTGATGGGTATGAGCCAACGTCGACCAATATTCCTGAGCTCTCGTTTCCGACATCGGCCAACACGGCTGTGCTACCTGGGTAAGTTTTAAATATTCCCAACAGTCTTGCATTAAAGGAATATTTCCACATATTTTGTTTTGCATTTTCAAATAATATTTTCAAACTTTCTAAAAAATTTGGCAAACTGAAAAGCATGAAAAGATGGTAAACAAATATATCTACCTGGTTACTTGGAAACAAATTCTCCTTGGAATTCAAGTTGCTGCTTTCATGTAAGCCGTGAGCCATGGGTGCAAATCCATTTGACTGTATAATATTATAATACTCTTGATATTCAGAAGGATTTTGAAAGGTTTCACAATTTTGATTGCTGACAGAGTGAACATCCGCTGATATTATTGATTCAATATCTATTAAATCTATTGCTTTTGAACTCTGAAATCCAATGAAATCTTCTGCACTTTTATTATAATCCAAATTTAAGGCATTGTCCAACGATGCAAAATTATCACACAGTTCATTGGGCACTAAGTTTCTGGAGAGAGCATACTGTGAATAAGTAGTTACAGATGTATCACTTCGTTGAAAGTTAGAGCAGTCGGAAAGAGGCTGTGAATATTTCTAAAAAAGACAGTTAAGAAAATTTCCTTCCATGGTTAAACAATCATTTGAAGATAGCACTAAAAATCCCTTTATTAATAATAAACTCTGTTAAATAGTATTTTGTATTGTTCAAGATATATTTTAAATTAATTTATACTTTAAACTCAAGATACATGCCAGAGCATATTAAAAACTAACATATACAAAAAAGTTGGGTTCCATGAATTAACATTCCACTAGAGCTATACATGAGTGGCACAATTGGCAAGAGTATGCTGATTGAATGATGGAGATTGATTAATAATTGTTAAAGTTTCATGTAAAGAAAAGTTATAATTTAAACAAATATATTTCAAGGATACTCTTTTCTTCCCTTTTCGAAGAATAGTAGGCACAGTAGTTTTGCACAAAGTTGCTCCAGTATAAGAATTACTCAAATTCATGTCAGGTACAGCTGAAACAAAAGAAATGTTTTTTGAAAAAATCTATATACATAAAAGGCAACTTCCGTTTGTTTGTATAAGACACAAGATCTAAAGAACCACGCAACAGATCGTCACGAAATTCATCAAACAACAAAAATTGGCACAAAAATTCATCTCATCTCCGGAACAAACATAGGCTAAGAATTTTTCGAATCAGACCATTCCTTCTATCGTTTTCGAACGTTTTTATGTTTCCCATTCAATGCATTGAAGACCTTGGAGGTTTATTGCTCCTTCAACAGCACGTTTTCACGGATTGTTTATTTAGTTTTATTTTACACATTTTTTAACGATTTTTAAGTATATTTAGTTTAACTATAGCTAAAAAATTAGAAATAAACATCTAAAACAAAAATCGTTTGCTAGCTTTTTAGCAGTTAGAAAAATATTTAATATTAAAAATAAAAATCGTTTGCTTTAGTATCTTTATCACAGTTAAAGAAAATACAAATAAATATAAAAAATGCAAATCGTTTGCTGTTTGCTGGAGTAGCTTTATAACAATTAAACAATTAGATCATGTAATTCGCTTTCATTAAGAATATTTTATTTTCTGCACGCAGACCAAGAGTGATCAGTTTAAAGTGAGATTTAAATTTTAACTACTTTGGAAGAACAGATTATACCAATCCTTGTCCTGAACGCCTTTTTTTCTGCCATTTCATTCAATTATTGTACATATCTGCATTGATTTAGTACTGTATACATTTGCATTGAATTCTTAATTGTTCAGCATTTGTATTGAATTATGGTAGAAATTTGTACCGCTTATATTGTATTTATAACTTAAAAAGTGTCCAAAAAAAGTTACTTAATTTATTATAGAACTCCCTTGAATTGCGTTAAAATAAATGTTTGAGACCCTTTTAAGATTTAGCTGTTTTTCCATTTTTAATTCTTACTGATTATTTTTGAAATTAATATTAATCATTACTATATCCAAGTTGGGTAATTAAATGGAAAATTACTGGGTAATCTTCATATATTATGTAGCTGAAATGAAAAAAAAAGTAGTTAAATTGACTGTTAAATTATTCTTCAACATCTACCCGTGCAACGTCGGGTATAACAGCTAGTTAATAATAATCCTGTTGCTTTCTTACTTTACTATTAAATCAATTTATAAGAAGAATCAAGGGTGAAAACAAGTATAATGAACAAACATGATTTAAAAATATGATCATTAGTTTAAAAAGAATTAGTCACAAAGTTATTTATAAAAAAATCATGCTATTTGAACATTATCTAAGTAAGATCAAAACTAATGAAGAAAAATTATAATCTGAATTTAATAAACAGTACAAAACTATTTTCAGAGTTATCTACTCTTTGTCAGAAATATCTACTTATAGATTCTAGATAATTTTTTAAAAAAATGTACCTTGGTTTTCTTTTTGAAAAACACTTGGATCATCAATTGTTATGCATTGGTATTTAGGTGACTTTCTGTCTTGGCAAGGTGATAAAGTAGAGTATTGCAAACTCTCTCTCTCAACCGGAGGTTTTATATTTATGCTATTCAACCTAAAACAAGAGAACAAGCACAAACATTTATTTATTAGAAGTAAGTACTTTGCAAAAAGTGATTACTATAAAAAAACAAATGAAAAAAGTATAGCATATTTTTACATATTGGAGGGAATTTTTTTAAAAATATTCTCTACTTAATATCTGCTAATTTTCACAAGACCAACTATAATAGTTTCATAACATTTCTTAATACCCAACTACGATTTTATAGGTAAATTCTATATTTTTTAATTTAACTTTTTTTAATCAAGAATTCAATGTCATTTTTTAAATACTAATATTATTCGTTAGCCTATTTAAATTCCCTACATACTTTTTTTAATTTAAAACTAGCAAATTTATACCCGTTCTTCGCACGGAATAAAAAAAATATCAAATAGATTCCAAATATGTGCACCATATACCCTGTTATAGGTTCATAAACTTATTGTTTCCGCTCGTTATAAATTATAAAATCCCATTTCATTGCCTTAAAATTCCAAAATGAAAAATGCGCTATAAATGCACTCATAAATGTCATCACAATTCCCTGATAAATACATAAACCTTTTAGCTCATTTGGCACGATTTGGGAAATAATTTGTCGAGAAAATAGATATAGCTACCCACACCCATTATACAGCTCTAACAAAATGACCTTCGAACAACCGACCAGCTTATAAATTATTTATAAAAGAAATTGCCTATTTGGCAAATTTTAATTAATAATTTGGCGAGTTTGGCAATGTATTTGGCGAAAAAATAAAGACATAAAACACTAATAGCTCTAGTGCGATGGCCTTTATTAACCATCATAGTTCAGTAATAGCTTAACTGTACATTTATTGCTTAAATATGCATACATGCAGTCAACAGAAAAATCAATGAAAAAAATCATCAAATAAACCCACAATAAAATCCGGGAATGAAGACTGCGGAATTACGTCACTTGAAAAATGTCAATTATTTTTCAAATAATGAATTTAGTTTCTGAAAGTAATGGCAAAAGAATAAAATAAACATTTTGAATTTTAAATGTTTTCGTTAAAAGTTTTATTTAATTTTTTCAGCCGATGGCATCAGGAAAGAGAAAAAATGATCGGATTTAAGCGAAAGTGGTGTATTTTTTTCAGAAAATTCGAATTTTCTCTAAAAATGGAACAAATATGAAAAAACTAAGCCTCAGGTGCACACATTGGTATTAAAGGGAATCTATCTTAAAAATTTCGAATTTCTGAGGGCAGTATAAGGTCTTTTACGATCCGAAGACAAACAGACACACACACAGACTCTTTCTTTTTATTATTATAGATCAATATATTTCCTCATTAAGAGGACATGAGAGCAGGTCTCGAAACTGAAGTGTCCGTTAATCCAATGAAAAAATAATTTTCTAAGCTACATTATTCCGGCCGTATTAAATATTTTTACAAATGTTTTTTTTATACGATAAATATAGCTGGCTTACAAGGCTTTATAATACCACTTTTTGAAATTGGTTGATTATTTTGTTGTAAAATTATTTAGTGAAAATAAAATATATATACCAACCGATTTTAAAAAGTGGGATTATAGAGCTCTGTAAGTCATCTACATTTGCCATACAAAAAAAAAAGAACATTTGTAAAAATATTCAATACAGCCGGAGTAATGTAGCTTAGAAAATAATTTTTTCCCATTGAATTTACACAGACACACTTTGGTATCCATTCCCCCTTAAAAAATTAACACTAAATACTAAAGTAAGAAATAAATAAACCATACTCATTTTCATTAGTAGCAATAACACATCCAGCATCATCAGGTAAAATGGAGCAAGGCGAGTGGCTGCTTCCATTATTTTGGATTGGCAGTAACCCTCCATTGGCACTCCACTGTTCTTTGTCAGACTGAGGGGAAGGCACGAATTGGACAGGATAATCATTCTGCACATGGAATGGCGGCACGCTGCTGGGAGGTGTGGCCAAATTGTTTACTGCAAGGAGACCAAGGAAGTGTTGAAACTTTTGCATTCAAAAGCTGGTTTATAAAGATGAATAAGGAGTATTTAATAACAGTTTTACTTGGAAACAAAAGGTGTAAGCATAAGATAGTTGATGCTATCGATCAAACACAAGCTATCCCACTTGACTTCATTACCATTATCAGGGTCAATCAAAAATGACTAGTAAGCTGCTTAACAGCTTATTTCAAAAGAATTAGACACATGTTAGATAAGTTGGTAAACAAGCCTTTGTTATGGCACAGTCAAACCTGGCACATTAACCACTTCACTACCAGGACGTACAATGTTGTCCACTCTACAGTACACAGCTGCTTTGCTAGTCTGGCGCTTGCTTGAGAAATTAAGCTTGCGAGTGAAAGGGTTAAAGGTTAAGGAAAGAAACACTTGGAGATGCACATAGAATACTTACCAACTTTAGAGAGGCAGAAAAATTAGTTCCTAAATACAAAACTTATGGCAAACTGGATGTTTGTCTTGTCCCAACAATAAAATTTTATCCTAATCATTTTTCCTTAAAAATATATTTACTAAAAAATTAAATTTTAAAATCTTACTTTGATATATCGGTGTACTGGACCTTGATCTGTAATATGGTGGTAAAGGAGAAAATTGGTTTTCTTGATAATTGGGGTCCTAATAATAATAACAATAGTTATATTAGAAAAAATAGTGATAAAAAAATGGTGTGTGTAGATATTTATGAAAAAAATATATCATTTACATACATTTTGGTTTTCTTCTAAACTTTGTACACTGTGAATTTCAGAAATTGATTTATCATCATTTTCAACTCTTTTCTTGAGGGTTGAATTCCAGTGATTCTTAATAGCATTGTCAGTCCTACAAAAATAAAATGTAGTTATTGCATTGTATGCTTTTAATGTGTTAGAAATTAGTCTTTTTTACTCGATGCTTATATTAAAAAGGAGTATCAAAATACTAATTAAATAAAAATTATTTTATTTTAGTTATTTTACAGTAATAAAAACTTAAATTTAACAAGAAAATAATTACTCAATTATTAACACTTGTATGCAAAAAGGCATTGTTGAGCTATAAAAACCAAAATAAAAACCCAAACAAGATCAAAAGCAAGTTATTTCAGCTGACTAAAAACAAGTCTCGAAATAGTTATATACTTTTAACGGTTTAAATTAATGCTTAGTTCTTTATTTCCTTGTTAACACTCAATAGAATTGAATTATATGTATACTATCATTTTCAATCAAGTGCATAGCAATAAATGTATCACTCACCTTCCAGGCAAAACTTTGGCTATTTTAGCCCACTGATTCCCCCATTTGTTGTGGTACTCACAAATAATCCTTTCTTCTTCATTTGTCCAGGCTGTTTTCTTTATATCAGGATTTAAATGATTGTGCCATCTAGATAGTAAAAAAAATATTACTATTCACCTTTCTTATTAAGTAACACTATGTTCATCAAGCATCTCGGGAGACAAAAATAGAATAGAATAAGCAACTTGATAAACACAATACTTTTGAGATCTTGTAGACAGATTACATTAAAATGTATATGTATAAAGGAAGAAGTCCTGACTGACTCATCACGTTAGGAGCTTACTATTTTTGTACCAAAGGAGTCGTTAAGAAGCCTTTTTTAAAAAATTCGAACCTAAACGGGTCTACGAAAACGAAACGCGAGAGATTTCTTCATAAGAATAGCATTGTACATTGTTGTTAAGCTAAGGATTTATGCAATTTTTAATTTGAAAGAAACTTCATGCGACCGAAATTAAGTATAAGTATGAAAAAGCAGGGTTGGCATGGTTAAAACCAAATGGTTTAAAAATAAAGTGTTTTTTTTAAAGAGAATTTATTAAAAACGTTTTTGAATTTAAAATAAAAAGTTAATTAGGTTTATTTGTAACTTCCACTTTGACCAAACAAATCAATCCCACAAAATCAGCAATCATAATCAATCTTTTAAGAAATCTTTTTGAGAGCGATTATGTAAAATAGGTGTCTGCAATAGAATGGTGGAGAGGCCAAGCAGTAGATATAAAAAAGTTTAACAGTAACGTTTTTAGTGAAGTTGAACTCATTCTGACTGCTAAACCAACAACAACTAACTTTGAGCAAGTTTTTTTCCTCTCTTGGGCTAGTGCAGTCTAAATTGCGTAATACTCAATTCTAGTAATATTTACGAATTTGAGTTAATTTTAGAGACTGTTGTTAACGTTTGCAGTTTACAAATAGAAAGAAATTGCAATATTGAGGAATTTTTATGTGTGGAGTTGTACTTTAAGGTTCGAAATGCAGCCAAAACAAATTCCCATAAATCAGAGCACGGTAAAATAGTCATTTAAATGAATGCACAATTTGTGAGAACCGAAGAAGATGGTAGTGTATATATTTTTTAACACTTAAGTACAGAAATAACCAAATGTGTTCTTACATATTAAATTTTTTGTTAGTTTTTTTTAAATATTCTTACCTTTCACGACACTGCTTTCCGATTCTCCCCCTAAGTTGCTTTGCAATGAGTGTCCATTTTTGGGGTCCGTATTTTTTCACTAGTTCAATTACCATTTGATCTTCCTAAAAATCAAATTTATATTAAGATAGCATAAAAAGTACTGTTTAGAACAGTGGTTCCCAACCTTTTCTGGACTATCTCCCCTTTATTAGGTTGACTAATACATATCGCCCCCTTTTAATTTTCATGTTTTGTCCAATTATAATTTGAGTTAAAGTGTAACTAATAAAGCAATTTTATCATTTTAAACACTAACTACCATATATAAAAACAACCAAAGCAGCTGTATCCGGTCACTTAAATACAATAGAAAGAAATAAGATGTTTATATTTAACAGATTTTTTTAAAGAACAAAAGTTAAATAATTAACTAGATCTTTAAACTGAATTCTGCAAAATTTAAGAGAGTTGACAATAAAAATTAAATAAAAAATTGAATGTTGAAAACTTTTTTATTATTTTATCTTTTGTCAAGTTCATGCGCAAGTCTTTGAGGCAAATGTCCAACTGATTTCTTTGTTTAGTAAGGAGCTGGGTGATAACAGAACCAAATCCTTTTTCAACTAAATATGTTGACGGGAACGAGATGAGAAGTAGTTCGGCTTTTTACTACAGTTGTGGATAGGTGTAAATAAGTTTCACGCAGGCTAACTCATAGATCTACAAACTCTGTCTGCAAAGTGCAAAGAGTTATCAGAGTTATCCACAACCCACAGCTTCAAACGAGAATGGATCTACAATAGAATCAGGAATTTCTAACTTGGTCAAATCTTCAAATCTTGTAAGCATGTCAGTTTTTAACTTGTCAAGGTGATCAATAAAAATTAGAATGGTTTTACTGTACTACGGTACAGTATATTATTTTAATTTTCCACCTTCGAATACTCATCGCCCCCCTATCGCCCCCAAACTATTTATTGCCCCCTTGATAACACATATCACCCACTTGGGGGCGATCGCCCCCAGGTTGGGAACCACTGGTTTAGAAAGATACTTTTTACCCAAGCTAACAAAGAGATAGGAACTTTAAGGCTATCAAACCTAAGTTAATTAACAATATGAAGGAATTAAAAGTTATAAACCCAACACCTGATAGTCAGGTTTTCCCAGCAACAAATATATATTTTTTTAAATATAAAGTTATTAATTTAATTAAAATTCAAGATTTAAAGCAATTTTCAGTTAAAAATTTAAATCTCATACAGAGAAAACAAGTTTACACATAAGCCAATTTGCTTATCCCTCAGACGGTTAAGATTAACAAGTAGTTCTTATCCAATTGTAAAGCAAATTAAGAATTTTAAATGAAAACCCTTTCATAAAGAAAGAAATTAGAGATTGTATTTTGAATTAGGTGGACATGTGTGAAAATAAAATAATGAACTCGATACATTTAAACAGTGCATTATTTTTTTCTTAAGTAATTCAAAAGTGTATTATACATTTTGATTTGAAGAATGGCATTCAATTATGAAATTTAAATTAGAACATAAAACGCTTTCGAAATACTATCACATTAATATGAAAACAAACACGAAAAAAGAATAATTGTATAATACAAAACAAATATAGCTTGGTGTGAGGGGTAGTATGTTAGCAAGTATTTTATTTTGCAAAAATTAATGTATACCTAAAAAAATTAAAGTATAGCTTAAAATAACTAAACTTACTTCTTTAGTCCAAGGACCTTTTACAAGGCTAGGGTTTACAACTTTTTGCCACCTTTGCTGACATTGCACATCTGAACGATCAGGCAGAAAACTTGCAATTTTCGTCCAACCCTCATCAACATAGAGTTCAACAAGCTTTTTTAAACTTTCATCCTACATAAATAAAAACCCCACATCTTCATATGAAGCATCTTTACTTACAACACAATTTCTAAATCATAATTTTAAATTATATACAAAATACATATATCAATAGTTTTCTTTAAATCCAAAGACTGAGTTTTAAGTTTAACAATTACTCAGGGTAGTCTTCAGTAAAGCATACTTCAAAAATTCTCCTAAATATTAATTTTGTTTATTTTAAAACAGTTCCAATATTATGAATACAAACATTTTAAGCTTAAAGAGTTATACTCATGAGAGTTAAATTGACAAGTAAGAATTTTCGCAGAAAAAAGATTTACAAATAAAGATAGCATTGATATATAAATAAAAAATTACTTCTTCTTTAGTCCACCTAGCCTTATTCGCTGGTTTAGCACGAGAAGCCTTTTGCATGTCGATTATTAAATTGTCCCCAAAGTTATTAGAAGAATCATCACTGCTGCATAGAAACAAAGTTACAATTAGATGTGAAACATGTTATCAAATAAAAAACATACATGCACACACTTTAAAGAATACTGCCCACACACAGAAATTTAATTTTAAAGCAAATGGTTTAAGATATTAGGATGAAATAACTATGAAATTTATAAAGAAACTTAAAGCATTTTACACTTACACTATATTTTAAACTATACAACTTGCACTAATTTTTACTATTTTTAAATTTTGTGAAGCGGTTTGAACCTGAGAGCGTATTTTTAAAAAATATTCAAATATAAACAAACATAGTAAGTATATTTAAAAAAATGTACAAGGAATCAAGTACAACAAAGACCATAGCAACTCAAAATATATATTCAAAATAATTTTTTAAACTTAGGGTAATACCGTTTTACTTCAATTCATCAAATTTGTTTAACACTATCAATACTTGTCTAAATATAAAATATATAACCAAAATAACAAATATTCTAATAATTTTAACACACAATTTCATACCTGAAATTTGTAAACTCATTTTAAAAACAACGTAACAGTTTCGTATAAAACACCAATTTGATAGATTTCATTTCTACATCAATTTTTATAATAGCCATTCACTCTAACACACATGAAAACCTGTAACACATTTAACTACAAAATTCACATCTTAAATTTCCATAAAACTTTAAACATTTGCGAAAATAAACTTCAAAATGCACACTCAATGTGATTTAGGACAACAGGAGTAAGTAGCATATGCGGAGGGGTTACAACCGCGAGCAGATGTTACGGGACTCTGGCGAGTTTAGATTTGAAACGGGCGCCAATTCAGAAAGAGCGAATCAGCTGTCTACTGTAAAATAAATAGGAAGGGCGCTTTAGTGTTGGCGACCACTTGAAATCGATATAGACGGTTTAATGTCACAAAACTTTCGCAGGTGGCGCTGTTACTCGGAAGTCTGTCCAACCTACCTAGAAATATTCCGGTTCACGGTTTGTTGATGTTTTAAACAGCGCTATCGCTTTGCGGTGTGTTCGAGAATGTATAAAAACGAATAAACTATACAATATATTCTGGAAAATAAATATACTGTACAATACAATATATCCAGCAATTATTGTGTTGTACCAACCAATGTGCAACATTTTTGGCAATGTTTTCTTTAACGAACGTGGAAGCATTGAATCGGATGCCTAGATTAAAATTCTTTATGCAGCTTCCGAGTTCGTAATATTCAACACTTGATTTTAATGATCTAAGCTGTTGTTGACTATTTTAAACATTGATTAGCATCAAATAGAATTTTAAACAGAAATGCAACCGACTTTACCATCAAATTAAAAATAATAAGAATCGTAATTACGATCAATTATTTTAATTAATAAGAATACTTTAGAGTTATGAATTAAAATACTACAAATTTTTGCCAAAAGAGCACAATTCTTCAAATTATTTAAACTATGTAAGAGTCTAACGGGCTATATAATCTTACAATTGATTAAAATGACAATCCATAAATTGAATATCATTCATAAATTGTCTTATCATGTTTGTATTATTTTTTACACACACGTTATCGACGTGCACTATATATTAATAAATAAATATACATACACACGTTATCGACGTGCACTATATATTAGTAAATAAATATACATATATAGTAATAAATTGTCAAAAACTTGTATTATTAGCATTTATTTAGTTTTGATAATAAACAAAAAAAACAATGTCATTATGGCAGAGATTATCATAAAAACAGTCTTCTATCTAAATAATAAAACACAATCTGCAATTGGGAGTAATTACTTTTATATTTGGGGAAGAACTAAATTGTTTTTTTAATCGCACAAACGTTAAGTTAGGTCATGTAAATAATTTAAGTTTCTAAATATAAAAGCAAACAGATTAAAAATAAAAATGATTTTCTCAAATTGTAAACTTTTTGAGTCAAATAACATATTATAAAAATACAATTGATTCCAATTATGTTTGGGGGGAATTGAATTTTTCAACATCGCGCTACGGCATGAGCAGAAAATCAACATTGAAGCTAGCGACGAAAACGAGCTTCCGGTGTCTCAACGGAAGTTAACTTGGTAGTTTTTGGGGGTAACCAATCAGAGGAAGGTAGGGTTTGTTTGCAAACTTTAAACCCTCTATACTTACGATGCATATTTATTAAAATATATTATTTCTCAGAAGTTTTTCATTTATTATTGCATCGATATATAATGCGCAAGTTTTACAGTATATATTAAAATTCTTTTTATAAAGTGCGAAAGTAAGGCTACGAAAATATAATAGCATAATAAAGGTTTAAATGAGAGTTTTAAAAAAAGAGAAGATAAACGAAATTACCCTACGAAAATTTATTTTAAGGAAAATACAACGGCAAAAACTTAATTACTGATAACTAACTACAATTTTTAATTTACAAAAACTCAAAATACCGATTCAATCTTAAAAACGAACAAATATATTGCCAATTCGGCAATATGGCGACTTTATGGCACCCCTGCCAGGTAGAAAATAACACCTGGCCGATTTCATGATTGCAGACACAGGGAGGAAGGTCACGTGACCAAGGGGATAAGACCCTTGGCTTCCCCCTCGAATGGCCCTCTTTCTTGCTTTTTTTGTAGCATTGTAATATTCCAGGATTTTTTTTTATAGACTTGAAGTGTGGAAAAACAGTTCGGATAAGATAAGGAAATAAAACGCTATTTTTTTAATGGAAAATGTAAAAACATTTTTTTTAAAAATCAAATTCATTTTTGTGACAAAATATGCTAAGCAAATGATTGTTTCTTTTTTTTTACCTAACATGAGGTATTGGGAATTATAATACCTTCAAATACCTAATCTAAGGTTTATACTTTTTAATTACGAGGCATTGTTCCCAGGTTCTATCCTCTGGATACAAACATTTGTAAGCCAAAAACCGGTGGAAAGATCAAGCACGATAGAGTCACATTAAAAACTAAAATGTCGTCCTTAGACGCCAACTATTATATATTATAATTAACGAATTTCAACTTCCTAATCCCCCTTTAATTTATATCTAGTTAAGTTTATTATCACAAAGAGAAATAGATAAAAAAAAAACCTTCAAAAACAATGAGTTATTTTAAAATTTATTCTTTTCTGCCGAATTGGAGAGTGTTTTTCATCCTAATCAACTCGTCTACTAAGTTTTACTACGCCACGATCACTAAAACAACGTCTATAAAAAGAAAAAGGCGGAAAGACGGCAGATTGTTCTTTCATTATAAACACCTGCATAGATTGTAACTCTTTAACTGTGCATGCGCATGCGATCAAAAAAATTATGTTAGTGTACTTTTTCTTAATTAAAGATTTAAAGTAATTATTTTAAGCAATCTTCACCGACAGTCGAAAATCAAAATTACAGTAGTAGTTTGAATAATGATATAAATAATAGCACTTATGTCGCATTTTTCATACAGTCGTTTTAAAATTCAATAAGGCGAAACTTACATTTTCTGAATCAATAGTGACAAGCCATCAATTTTCTTTTTACACTTCCGATGAAGTAAAATTCTTCTACAACTTACGTCTGCCATTTTAGAAATGTTATTGAAAATACTTTAAACAGACCTAATTCAACTAAAAACACATAATAATTCAGTTAAGAAGTTTTTGCAGCGGTAAAAAACTTTTTATGGATCAAGAAAGAAAAACCATTAAAAATATCTGTTAATCACGTCCTCACGAGGTAAAATATTTTTCAATTGGCTTGTTTCAGGTAAAGTATTTCTCCCAGCTTTCATTCGTGATACTGATCTCTATAGATCGGTACTTTGTCCCACGTGACATAGATTCACCAGTCGAGACTCGAGAAAGAATTTTATTCCCTCATTCTGTAGCCACTCAAGACGTGAAACAAACCCATGACGCCTGCGAATTCACGCGAAACTAATATAAAATTATTTAAATACTTGAAGGCTAAATGCTAAACGAAATTTCAGATAGCAAAGTCATATCTTATACAATGTTAATGGGCAAATGACAGTAAAAGCTATTAAGGACCAAAACGGTTATGTAGCGAATTTAATTATTTTTTCTCTTAAACGATAATTCTTTTTTTTTTAAAGTTAATACGATCATCGTCCTATTCACGAAACCTTTTAGCCGAGGAACATGCATTTTTAGCTATCTTAACCAGAGCCATTTATCTTAACGATAATCTTATAAGAGGTAAACACAGTAAAAAAAAAATACGCAAGGTAAACCAATGCTAAAGATTTTTTTTACAAACACTCATTAAATATTTTTTATAATATACTGCAAAAAACCTTAACTTTTTCAAATCAATAATCATGGCAAAAGTGATGCTTTTAACGAAATCGTGTTTAAAAGTTACTTTTACGCACTTTTAGCACACAGGTTATATGCCTCGCAGTTAATTTTTTTTAAAAAAAGGCATTGTATAAATTAATTCAGAATATGGATGAAATAATTACTTACTTAAACTCGGTTTTCATTTTGATTATCAACAAGATCTTCTTCGTTCGAATAAAAATTAAAACTATAAGCTTTTCGTTAATTACACCTTTTAAACAGGATTGATAAAGCCATCCTTATCAAAATGTTGATTTATAGATTTTCATTATTTGTAATCTTAAAAGAATGAATACTTAAAAATTGATGATCTTAAACATTAGTTAAGAGGTTTTCCCGTAGTTTCGGGTTTTCCCTAAAATTGATAAAATAGAAAGCAACAACCGATAAAGATTTCAGAAAGAGTAATCTAATCAGTTAATTATGAAAAAACCTAACGAAACAAAATATTTCTTTATCCGAATGTAACTCCGCTAAGATTATCTTTTAATACGGACTAAATTTAAAAACTATCTATTTTTAAAGATTCAGGTTGCATATGAATATACTTAACAGCTAATTAACCTAATTCTCAATTTTAGATTCAAGAAATCGTTCTAATCGTGTCTAGAAAAGTAAAACATAAACAGTGTTTTAAAAAAGTCTATATTTCCCTTTTTATTTAACTGTATAAAACCAAAGTTTATTTGCAATATTTGTTTTAGTTTTTTCACGTTACGAATTAAAAAAAACCCATACTTTAGCTATACCATTTTTATTTCTTTCAGGTAAGCAAAAAGTGTGATACAATATCGTGCATTTTAGGATTTTTCCCCCTTCATAGTGTCATATCTTATACAATGAAAATAATGCCCCTCTCTTCCCTAACCTCTTATCCTGGTAATACTCCAACCTTCCGGTTTTCTACCCTTATATTTGTTACACACACAAAAAAAAACACCTCATTTTTTGCAGTCTTTGTATATTCTTTTACCCTGGAGTTTCAAAAAAATAGTATTTCCGTATTTTATATTTCCATATTTAATGTTGTTATAAAATATAGATTTTCATTATTTTAATGACCTTTTATTAACTACTTCATAAAATAATTTTTTTTTAAATAAACGGGATCGGCGTGGCCCGGCGGGTTAAGGCGTGCTGTGAAAGTTAATCATTTGCTTGGAAAAATTATTCATATTGCACTAACTTTTCAAAATTTGGAAGTTTTTCTAAGAAAAAAAATTATTAAAATACTTTTCTTCAGTACCTGGTCTTTTTTCAAGTCATTTTGATGAGCAAAAAAATAAGCTAGTACTTATTTTAATTTCATAATTGAATATTTTAATTAATTTCAGTAGAAATTTTTTGTTATGAACTATTTAGTTTAAACTAATGTTTAACTCGTTTTAACACCGTACGACTAATATGATCTTAAAACATTTGCGGCCCCATGTAAGTGGGATAGAAATGTATGAGATCCACTACGCAGAAGTTTGATTAAAATTTTTATAAAAAAAATAAATGGATAAACGAAAGAAAATTTGAGGATCAGTGTCTTGTACCTTAAGAATAAAGTAGTAAAATCCCTGCAGAATAGAGGAAAACACGGTTTTCAGCGATTTTATTCATCTTTAATTCACTATTTAAGAATTATTTTCTATCCTATAAATAAACATTTAGAACTTAATAAAGGATTTTTTCTAAATCGTACAATGCACCCAACCTTAAAAACTTCTTTCACATATCGATATATTTTTTATAAATTTTTTTGATTAAACAGCTTAATGGAAAACCAATATTGGAGCTTTATTGAAATTCTATTTAAAGGGGAGGAGCACCAAAAAGATTCATATTAACAACCCCTTCTCTCTCTCGCTACCAGAACAGTTTAAATATCCTCTTTCAAATACCACTCTTTTTCTAATTTTGCTTGACCTTGATAACGATTTCACCCTTAGAATGACTTGTCTCCGTTAGGGGTATACTGGTATATGCGCTTGAATTAGCATGTACAGCTGTGGACAAAAAAAAGTATCCACTATGATTATTTCGGCCGTTAGTCATCCAAAAGAACGGACCTTTTTGACTTTGTAAACAAATATCATTCTAAGTTAATTGCATGAAACAAAATTTTCATAAGGGGCTGTCTTCATATTAAAAATGTTATCAACTTTAAAATTTCCAATAGTAACACCCAAATTTGATAATTTAGAAATTTTAAGCAACCTCGAAAACCCCTAAATCTAAGTTTTTGTTACATTTGGATGAATATTTAACGAGTTATTCAATCGAATCACTTGATGTCCTTTGGGGGACCATCTCTAAAATGACAAGCGTAGTTTATAGGTTCGTCCGAGGGGAAAAGCGAAATATTGAAATATAAGGTAGAATATGTTGAGGAGCCCTGCAAGGGATCAAAAGTTATTGGTGATGAAGTCTAATTTTCCCCTTCTTTTTGCAAGTTTATTTCAACTGTATAGTTAACATTTTAAGTTTACTTATTAAAGTTTGAATTTTAAAATGTTGTATGCCAAGTATTCCTATACTGTGCGCCATTGAATAACGAGACAAAAATATTTATTTTTATGGGAGCCACGATGTGTTTTAAGTTTAGGTATATGTTTTAGTTTTAAACTTGTTTATAAAGATACAATTTTTAATTTTTTTTGTTTAATATTATAGAATATTAATCATTCGTTGGCATGCTGAAAGTTGTTAAGTTTCAGTTTACATATTTGAGACCGGACGTGTAATTTATTTTTTTCTTAAAAATACCGCGCATTGCTTCCATGTTTATATAAAACAGGAATAAAGCAGAGCTAGATGACCAAATATCTTTTATTAAACATCGATTTTAAAATAATATTTACGAGTAAAGAGTAAAAAAAATAAATAAAAGCGAATAATAATAGATGAAATATTAGAAGGTCTACTACTATTAAAAAGTAATCAATTTAAACGTAGCTATTCTATAGATGACTATGAAAGTGATGGACATTAGCTTATAATTCGAATGGTATGTATTTTGCCTAAAATATGATAAATACTTTGGTTAATATGTTACTTATTCCAAATACAGATTTAACTTATGTTCACTCAGAGCTTTTCCGGCACTTCGGCAGTAGTATATATATCAATATTTAATAGCCCATGTGTAGCTCTAGTGGGACGTTATTTAAGCCAAAACCAAATGAACTATCATTAATCAACCTTAAAGGCGCCTCGTGTGATTAATCAGAATTTTCAAGGTTGTTGGTTTAATGTTTTCTCCCTTTTGCAAGGCCGTATTTGTTTATCAAGTTCACATATAATCTTATACAGTCCCCTAAAGGGTAATTAAAACGTATTTTGTGATTTACTCAGCAAATTATGGATAAAAAAATTTAAAAATTGGGATTTCGCTTAAACTTCATGTCTTAAATACATTTCTGTAAAATTTTAAGGGGTTTCTATTCATAATTTTTTTAAAAAATTAATATATTATTTAAAAATATAAAAATTGTTTTAAAGACCCCAATAGTGTATGCATTTTGTTTGGGTTATTATAATTACTATTCAGTAAAAAATTCGTTTCATTATCTTAATTATTTATAGATTGGGATAGTTATTTATGTGCAACTCATTTAACATTACGGCTCCTAAACTTTGCACGTCTCTAACTCCACTAATAATGCTTAAAAACTAACATAACTTGGTATTTCGTGTTAAAATATGTCATAGATTTGAAATATGGACTCAAAAAGGGGTGTTGCTATTGAAAAATTTGAGTTGGTAACATTTTTAATATGAAGACGGCCCCTTATGCAAATTTTGTTTTTTGCAATTAACTCAGAATGTTATTTGTTTACAAAGTCAAAAAGGTCCGATTCTATAGGTTGACTAACGGCCGAAATAATCAGAGTGGATACTTTTTTTTGTCCACAGCTGTACCACTAGTGACTAGTGGATACATGGTGAAGGGGTTAACCGTTAGGAAAATTGCTATTCAGTTGCAAGTGCGACCACCATTGCATATTTTATCTTCGAAATACAAAAATATATTTGACAAACAATAGGTAACAATTATTGATTTTTTGATGAAAATTAGTTTAATTTTGACATTTATTTAATACTGAACTAAATGCTGTGTAAGGCGCTTCTTTGACTTTTAGACGCATGATTTTTGTGCAGAAGCTGTTCTAAGCGCCAATTTCTGTGTTACAAAACTACTTGTTCAAAAGTGTTAAGTCGAGAATTAGTGTTTGTAGAGAATTTTTATAACTTTTTGATTTCGAAAAGAGTTAAAGAGCATACAAAGGGCCGCAGGTTGCCTGATGGAGAACTTTTAAGAACATCCTAGACACATGTCATATGTTAAGGTTATATCCCATTGCAAAAGACCATGAAAGAGGACCTCATATTTTTTTGGCCTATCAGTCTTGCATCTAAAGCCCCTGTCAGACATGATAGCGAACCTTAAGTTTTCAGTCTCCCTAAGTAAGCAAGAGAAATCCGAAATTCGGAGAAAACGACTGCGTAGTCAAGGACTTTTGAAGAGGCTGAGTGGAAAATCTCTGTGCATTATGTGTTACTATTTGCTATTTACATCAGAATTTGCCTTTTATATTATGAATTATTTCAAAATATCATTGTGTATGTCAAAATGTTTTCTGTATTTTTCCCAAAAAGGTCAATAGAAATCTATTTAAAACAAAATTAAATCAAAATTTCACAGAAATTGAAGCAATTATATTCAATAATTTGAACATTTCTTCACTAACAAATTAGTTCTAAATATTATGTAAAATGGTTATTTTTCAAAAATTGACTAAGAATTTAAAAACTATCCATAAAAAATTCAAACTCAAAGTTGCAAATAATATTTAAAAAAAATAATTAATTATCGTAAACAAAGTGGACATTGTACAATTTTTTACTTTTTTTTATTAGAATGACCCATTAACTGAAACTTTTTTGGTAGTCAAAAAGTTGAAAGTAACCCCACTAGGAATGCGATGCTTACAGACTGGGAATGGAATGCAATAAGGCTAGGCGTGGGTGGGGGGCGAGGGTAAAAAAAAATACAAGGTAAAGAGGGATAGTTGGCCTTTGGCCGTTTCCGTTGGGGTGGTGAATGGGCTTTCTTTGTATCGATTGCATGCTCATTGTAAATCTCGTTTGTGAGGTAATGTCCATATAATTGGAAATATATGAAGGGCCTTCGATTTTTTTACACTGCGGTTATACTGCCATGGTCGCTGCTTTGAGCCGCGGTTTGGATTTGACCTTGGATTTGCCAAGGATTTCCAATGGTTTTTTTTCGGTGAAATTGGCGAGTGATTCTATATCGCGTTCGATTTTATTCATTGTTTGAAAACCAACAGAGATTATGGATGAAAAAATTTTGATTGCTGCTTGCGCTTTACATTTAAAAAGCATAGATAATTATCTAGAGGTAACGTTACTGGAATAAATTACTTATACAGTGAAACCTCCAAGAGCGACCATCCTCCGGTTCCCTAATAAATCGGTCGTAAATGGAGGTTGGTCGCTCCTAGAGTACAAAAAGTGAATTAGCTAGAAAGGTGAAATATCATTTTACAACGTAATTATTAACCCTTAAAAAATTACAAAAATCGATGTATCATTACATATATTTATTAATTCGCAAATACATATAAACAAAATTATACTAACTTACTTTTGAACTAACTGTAGTAAATATGTAAAAAAAAAATACTACACTAACTTTTTTTTTCACAAACTAGTATGTACTAATTAAACCTTTTTTTAAGTAAGAAGAAATTTCTGTGTTTCATTTTTTCGATTTTTCGCAAACCACCTCTTTTTCTAATTTATAAATTTATAAAAAAATTGACATGTGTTGGAAAAAAAAAAAATCATGAAATGTGGTTTGAAACCGGTCGTTTGGGGAATGAGATCTGGTCTCTCCCAGAGTGGCTTTTAACATTGAACACATAGGAGGAAAAATCGGTGCCTTGAAAAATTGGTCGCAAGTCGAGGTGGTCGTTTAATGGAGGTGGTCGGTCGTAGAGTTTTTACTGTACCATACATTGCAAAAAAAACCCCTGTAAATTTACAGTCCCTTTAATTTTTAAGTGCAACAGCCGTATTTGGTAGAAAACAGTCTGACCCAATAAATAAACGGCCGTATCTCATAGACTGTTAGATATTTAGGGAAATCTCCGTATTTTTAGTTTTTAACTGTTTGTAATGTTTTTAACGGGCATAACTGTTTCTTAACGGGATATGACTGGAATCTCTGCTGCCGGTTCCTGCCAATTATTTTACAAGGAATTTTTTTTTAAGTGTGTAGGAGATTGATTTTTCTTGATTGTTTTTGTTTTCGGGGACTATTCTTTTCCGTAATTATATTTTTAACTTTTAATGTCTGAGTATTACTGAATAAAATTAGGCCAAGTAAAAAAGTGTTTATAGTATTGTCTGCCAAAAATTTCAAAATTATTAGTATTAAAAATAACCGATTAAGCTATCCACTCTAACCAGGTTTTAGTATTTTAATGCAAAATCTAGTATAAAAATTAAATTTATTGATTACGGGTGAGATTATAAGAGATCGAATACTTTTATTAAAATGGAAGCATTTTATTATCAACATATTTTACAGTGTTAAATTTTGAATTTCATTCATATATATGTTTGAATTTTACTTTCAAAATAATAAATGTGTCCTGTTTCAAATCAAAATATATTAAGTAAAACCTCTGAGAAAAACTCATAAAATTCAATCTGAAGTTTTAATATAATTTTTCACCATGTAGGATCGCTTAAAAAAGAGAAAACCCGCCAAGATGGCTGCCCTTTACCTATGGTAACCCTTTCCTTTGAAGATGCCGCAAGATTCCCAAACCAAACGGGAAGCTTGCTCTGGACATCGCCCTGGGCACTACATTGGATTTCCCGGGTTACACTGCCTTGAGCGGTGCCTTGGTCAATGACCAAGGCATCGCTCAAGGCGCTGCCCGGGGCAGTGTAACTGCGGTATTAGGAGAATTTTAGGCTTTTGATTATTTTGAAGATGATAAGGTGGTTTTTTTTGCATGTTGTATGGTTTTTAAAAAATTATCAATCAGTGTTCACAAAATAAAAATATATATTAAAATGATGCTATGATAAGTTTAGCTAGGGTAAATCAGCTTGGTATTCGTTTTGGTGATAATTTCGGAGGATGATTTTTTTCGCATTGTGTAGTGTTTTTCTTAATGCTAAATATTTAAGAAAAAGCTCACATCACTTAGACGTTTTTGACATTTTGAAAAAACACCAAATGTCGTGGAAAGAATACTAAGATTTGACTTTTTCTTCATTTTTAGAGCAAGTAATTTTAGGTACATATTATTCTTTGAACTACAAATAAATTTAGGAAATTATAAAGAACATTAATTGAATTTTATTTTTAAAAAAAAATCTGCGACAAACCTACTTTCAGGGGTGCTATTGCCTACTTTCAGAATATGTCCGATCCGGCGATCCTAGATCAGTTAGCCATTTGGGGACATTTTGTTTAAAATATACAATCCCTGATTTTTTTTAATGAATTCCAAAATATCCTGACCAGTCGTTCGTTTTCTGTCCTGCGTGGTTGTTCCTTAATTCGTAAACACAGATCGAGTCGTCAAAAAATCCCTGTGGGCAACTAATTTCTCGAATTTGACCTTCAATTTCTGAATAATATTCATGATACATTTTAAATTTGAGTTATCTTACAAGAGTCCAGCACCTCACTTCTAAAAATGACCAGTTCTAATCTAGGAGAACTGTTAATTCCTTCTGTCGGACCACATATGCAATTGCGCATGCCCACATAATCAGTACAAACAAAAGAAAAGTTACTATGTACGTGTGAATTTTGATACTTTACTAATTATTTTTGACTTTTTTTTATTTTGTTCCTCTTATTTATTAATATTACTATTTGTAGTTACTTGATTGAACAATATAAAATCATGTAGTGTATACGACAATATGGCACATAAATTTCTTTTTAAAAAAATCTTGCAAACAACATTTGAAACATTGAAAGTTAAAAAATATATATATTTATAAAGTAACAATAGATGGAATTTACATTTTTATTCAAAGACAGTAATGTAAAATTAACTTACCAATCAATTGTAATCACAGCTATATAACATCTGCATCATTAAAAAGAGCCAGTACTTTGTTAAAACAATTGTTTCTTAATTTGAGACTATTCCACATATATGTATTTCAGCAAACACTACTTCCAGTTTGCGCTTGCATCCATATCAGAAATTAAGATCACATTTTTTATCACAATCAAAATCACACATAATTATAATTTTCAACGAAGAAACGTTTAATTAGAATTTAAATCAATAAATAAGGTCATCAAAAACATAACGCAAATAAAAATTAAAATATGCCGCGCTTATAGACGAAAGCGACCATGCATTCAGTATCAACATCTACATAGCGGAAGTGAGGTTTGTTCAATGTCGTCTGCAAAGTCATGTGTGGCTTTGTCATAGCTTAACATTTTTGAAGTGGATAAAGTTATTTTTAGGAGCATTGATTTAAAAAATATTTTGACCTTTTAAAAAATTATCACTAAATATTTTAGGTTTTTATATGGTATCAAGAATATTATTATTATTTTTTTGTTGAAGTACAATATGCCTACCAATATTTACACTCAGAACATTTTTTAAAGACGTTAAAATTTGCTCTTTCGCAACTCGGGTTGATTGGGAACTTTAAAATGTCATTAAAAAAAAACTTGTTGCGTTACTGTATTACTATTGGTGGTCTCGTTAAATCATTGTATTTAAAACAATTTCACACGGCCGTAGCATAACATCGAAAACCGGTTATGTAGAATTTTTGCACTGAAACTTCTGCTTTTTCGTGTTAGCGAAATCCAGATTGCCAAATAGAAACAAAACAAGAAGTTCTTAAAGAACTAAAATAGCCTACTTTCCTGTTACTTAAATACTTACTGAAATTCTAATCGAAAAACAACTAGGTTCATAACAGTAAATATCATCAACAATCGTTTCTACACTAGATTTACACACATTAGAAAAAAATCGCTAAACACAGCATTCAGCTATAATTTAAACTTCTAAAAGCCGAAATCAACTATTTTCCTTAATATTCTTTCACAAATAACTTAATATTATTTATCGTCGATTTATTTGCAGTTCGAAGAATAATCAAATATTTATTAATAACAAAAATAATGAAACTACTGCAAACTGCATTAAAAAATGAATATAAATTAAAACTAAGCAGAATTGTATGCAAAAAAATATGCCTTGCCGCTTTCTTGGTAAACAATTACTGAACAATCAAAGAATCACATTGTGCTACCTTTTAAGACGTCATTCCAAACTGATTCATAATTTTTTTTTTTAATAAATAAAGTTTCTCATGCCATTGTTGATTTGGCAACAGTGATTTAAATGACTCAAAATTGAATTTCAATGCTAATTCAATGGGAAATTCGCAGACAGATAGTAGATTTATGTCCGTCCGGGGACGTACAGACAGGCGGACAAAAAGTATGAAAGTTGGGTCTCTGAGTTCATAGCTTTCTAACAAAAAAAGAATTTTTAAGATCCGAATGATGAACCGATGGAATGAACCGATTTTGGAAGGGGGATACGGGCGGACGGACGGACATCGACCGCATGTCAATACCTACTTTAATTTTTTTGTAATTCTTTCGAATTTAAAAAAAAAGAAAATTAGGCTAAAAATATACATTCTTTAAACTCGTTAAAGTTAGTTTGCTGACATTTTGAAACGTTTAGTTTGTTTCTTTCTATCAAAAAAGTAATTTGATTACTACCTAGTAACCTAGTTCTGACTTGTTATACGGTTGCTCTTCTAAGATCTATTTTTAAATAGATTCTTGTAAAGGTTGATTAGGTTGGCATGGAGTGATTTACTGGATTCTATAATCCAGCAAGCGAGAAAATGAAAACAAATTAACTTCTCCTAGAAGAGTGTCATATTTGGCAACTTAGCACAATTAGCAAGTTGCCAATTCTTTTAAAAATAAATAAAAACACTTATTCTTAATTTTATTCTATTACTAGCAAATTTATACCCGTTCTTCGCACGGAATAAAAAAATATCAAATAAATTCCAAATATGTGTACCATATACCCTGTTATAGGATCATATACTTATTATTGTTTCCGCTCGTTATAAGTTATAAAATCCCGTTTCATTGGCTTAAAATTCCAAAATGAAAAATACGCTATAAAATGCACACATAAATGTAATCACAATTCCCTCATAAATACATAAAACCTTTTAGCTCATTTGGCGCGTTTTGGGAAATAATTTGGCGAGAAAATAGATATAGCTACCCACACCCATTATACAGCTCTAACACAATGACCTTCGAACAACAGACCAGCTTATAAATTATTTATAAAAGAAATTACCTATTTGGCGAATTTTAGTTAATAATTTGGCGAGTTTGGCAACGGATTTGGCGAAAAAATAAATACATAAAACACTAATAGCTCTAGTGCGATGGCCTTTATTAACCATCATAGTTCAGTAATAGCTTAACTGTACATTTATTGCTTAAATATGCATACATGCAGTCAACAGAAAAATCAATGAAAAAATCATCAAATACACCCACAATAAAATCCGGGAAGGAAGACTGGCGGAATTACGTCACTTGAAACATGTCAATTATTTTTCAAATAATGAATTTAGTTTCTGAAAGTAATGGCAAAAGAATAAAAAATAAACATTTTGAATTTTAAATGTTTTCGTTAAAAGTTTTATTTAATTTTTTCAGCCGATGGCATCAGGAAAGAGAAAAAATTATCGGATTTGAGCGAAAGTGGTGTATTTTTTCCAGAAAATTCGATTTTTCTCTAAAAATGGAACAAATATGAAAAATCTAAGCCTCAGGTGCACACGTTCATATTAAAGGGAATCTATCTTAAAAATTTCGAATTTCTGAGGGCAGTATAAGTAGGTCTTTTACGATCCGAAGACAGACACTCTTTCTTTTATTATTATAGATTACATAAAATTCAACAATCATAATGTAATTTAAAATAGGAAGTAATAGCATAATAAATATAAAAAATACCCTCGTTAAGGTGTTTGGTCTAACACCAAAGGCTTTAAAATCACGCGATGGAGCTTATAAGCCGAGTAGCGCCTCACAGACAAGCTCAGATCTGCTTTGTTTACGGCAGAAAATATTCCGTCACATACGTCCAAATTAAAACTTTCAAAAATACTTATTTTGAAAAATGTCACGTGAGATTATGGGGGGAGGGGGGGGGGATGGGTCCAAAAAATCGTCAAAATCGCATCACGTAAATAATTATGGACGCTTCCTATATATAATATACATAAAAAGGTCCTAAATGAAATATTGTACGCAATCTAACATGCGTTTACTGTCTATTATAATTGAAATAATCATAATTTTGCTTAATAATTGCAGTGCTTATTTTTTAAAATCATTTTTAATAAAATATTAAAAGCTAGATGTTCTATGTTTGTAATGCACATATTTTTAACATTGTTTGAATGGAATCGAGAAAAATATTGTAAAAATTTAGAATAAAAAAAGAATTGTTAACTTTTTCTTGATACATGCAGTTAATTTCCATTATTATTACACCAAATTTAATTACATTAATATTACACCAAATTTGATTGCATTAATATTACACTAAATTATATGGCAATAAGGAATGCCATGTTTTAAATGAAAACCATGCGTTGTCATCACGTGTAGTTCGAAACCACACTACAGGAGCGCTCGCTAGTGTATGCCAATTGCAATATAGAAAATCCCAAATAGATATCCAATCAGAGTAGCATATCTATAAGGGTCTTTAATCTATGATTAAATCATTGTTTCTAGCACTGTTCTAATGCTGTCACATTTTTAAACAACTCAAATATCAGTTTCTATTTTAGCAACTCTTTAATTACATTATATTGCATCGCTCTATTTCTATGGCAGAAAACTACGAGGCAACAATTTTGCCCAAAGAACACAAACAACGTTACAAATGACATATGGATGGCTAAGAACGGGGATAGAACCTCTGAATTGTGAGGAGGAAAAAAGTCGCAACCCCTTGTTAATCAGCCGCTATTGATCTTTAATACGTAGTTTTTAATTTTTCGATTTTTTTTTAAGTTAAATATTTTAATCAAGCTCCTGACGAGGTCACCATAATTTGCAAACAAATTCTTCCATGCTCCTGTTTAAAAGGAATAAAAGTTTCGTTACCTCCACGGAATAATAAAATTTATGTAAATTGAGATTTAGTTCACACATTTTGAGCTTAAAATTTCAAAATTGTTGATTTCGGCCTTACATGATGCCTTGACTTGGTCTCCGTGAAAAATGGATTCTTTGAATACGCATTTTGTTGTCTTAATTGTGGGTCGCACACTAATATAGTTAACAGAAAAAAGTAATTTGGTCCATGATGTCGCACTTGCCGGCTCAGATGACAGCATTGTCACTTGACCGCGGTTCGAAAATACGAGGTTGGCCCATTAAAAAGGCTTACTAGTTTTTGAACCACGCACAGATGTAAAATGTCGATAACTTAAAAAAAAAGTAGGCTAAGTTTATAATTCAAATATAAACCAACAGATGGCAGCAGCAAACTTTATTTTCCGTGGGAAGGTCACTTGACGGAAAAGTGTATTAAAAACACCACCCACAATTAATTGGAATAGTTTTAAGGGGGAACACATTTAATTTTTGTTTTTAAATACCCAAATAACCCGAAATATCTTGTATTTTCAATCAGATGACGGGTGCAGCATTAAAGTCAGTCAATTTGGAGATTTGAGTAAAAAAGTTTAAAATAGTAAAAAAATAAAGATAGTTACTTATTTAAAGTTGTACCATTATTGTGGATAAAACTAACTTATAAAGCGTTTAACTATTACTTTTAAATTGTACTTCTAATTAAATAAAGTTACTAATAGAAGAACAATTTATCTACGATTCTTTTGAAAAAATATAAAAAATGTATAGGATATTTGTAAACATTAAGATGTTTACCCCCAAAGTTGAGGTTTATTTAAATAATGAGATAAAGAATAGGACAAAGGAGAGTTAAAAAAGATTTTTTTTAAAAAAGTTATTGAAAAGTTAAAAACCTATATAATATACCTTATATTATTCCCTTATCAAATGCTGCACATTATTACTAATAAATTGTTTGATTTCTAAACAATTAAGTCGTTAAAATTCACACAATTAAAATATTCATTTAAAAGACAACAACTTGCTTACTTACCATCACCTAGTTGAATTAATCTTCTTAAACTGCTAGAATCTTCATTTACGGGCTGCATTATCTTCATGAAACATTTACAAGCAAGAAAAGTTTTTAATCGATAACGCTAATGCGAAAGCTTGGGATGTGTAGTAAAATTAAACTTATAAAAAAATTTAATATAGGGATCGTCTCCCTATATTAAGTTTTTTGTAAATTTAAGATCTGCTCAAAAAATGTTTATATAGTGTTTTATATAGTTTATGTTAATGTTTTTACAAAGTTAAAGTTAGTCTTTATCAGGACCGTTTGGTACTTTTTTTCCACGTGATGCAAGTCCTTAAAATGTTACCCTTTACAAAAACTAAGTCCAGAAACTTCAAAATGTTAACTTATTATAAATGCTAAATAAAGCATACCAATGAAATAAATGTTAATATTTCAACAAATAGCAGTTAAGACGTTCAAAGTTATTTGTCAAAAAAAGTTATAAATTAGATTTCTCTTATTGATTAGATAATATTCTTAGAATTTTATTTAAATATCAACCAAAATAAAAAGTTCAATGAAATTTTGCTTAGCTTTCATATTAACCTAAAAATGTCTAGCTGATTCTTTAACAAAATATATTATCTCTGCTTAAATTATTTTTAGTATGTTAGGATAGTTTGTGTGAGAAGAATTTACAAAAAAATTCATCACATCTTATTTTTGCTTAGTAATTTTTTTTGCCGATTGTCGTTGATAAATATTAAAATGCGAGTAGATATTGCTGAGTAAAATAAAAAACAAACACATAGATAAGTATTCAATATAACGTGTTATTATTCTTTTAGATACATAAATTTTTTGAAAAACAAATATACTTTTCAAGAATAAGAGTAATATTTACAACAATATCAAGGAATATTTACATTGGCAATAATGATAAATCTCACCAATACAACATACATTAATATGTCTACAACGAATTATATATAGGCCATAAATGAAGGTACACATAAGCAAATCTCCCAAATACTTATAATACATGTATTAAACCTTCAATTTATACTTATTTACAAACAAATTAATACACAAACAAATTTAAATGCATGATTCCTTGAAAAAATTATACAAATGCCATTAAATTTGAAGTTTCGTAAATTTATAAACATGAATATTATATTTGAATCTTTATTATAAGAAACATTAAGTTTATAAAATTATAGTTTTTTTATTTGTTAATTTAATTTCAAATGTTTTTTTTTATTTGTAATTTTTGGAATAACTTACTTGTTCCACCAAGAAAAATGGGGTTGAAGAGTAAATTCCTGATTTCCTGTAAAAACTGGAGTAGGTTTCCATGTGGAATCAGCGACTTTGGTATTATTAAACTCTTCGAAAAACAAGTTCGGGAACTTTAACCGGGCACGACGACACTGCGGTGCAGAACAAGGGCACAACTCCAGATCGCCATTTGCGAAAAATACCATGTCGTAAAGCGATTAAAAGATTTGTCTAAAATAAGGGTGCTTCGAAAATTCGGATTGCTTTTATAGTAAACAGAAACTGCTTTTGAAGTGGCCGACATGTTGGAAAAAAAGGGTGGGAGGGACTTTTCAATTCATGTTTGACAGTTGCACTTTAGTGGTCCAATGGGAAGAGTTCTTTTCTTGAGCATCAATTTGGTTAGGAATCGTAATCCTTTCTACGATATCTGGAAAAGATACGGGAAAACCCACTTTTACCAATATTTTCAATTTCACACTGGTTATTTGAACACTTAACGGAAAATGCCCTAATCTGATAATTATAAGCGTATTTTATTGATAAATTCTCAATGGGCAAGTATTACATATTATTTTGATTACTTATATTCATATAAAATGTATAACTTTGTTTACTCCTTTTATTCCAGGTCTTAACAAAAATAACTATTGTCCATAAATTATATTGTTTAGTTTGGTTCAGTTAACGTTTCAGTAGGACTAGACGAGGGCTATTCTGCTGTGGGCATGTAAACTGCAGTAACCACAACAATGAATTGGACAATTTTTGCTCTGAAATAATCAGTCTTTTTCACTATGTTTTATTTTAGGATAGAATTATTGAGTGCTTGCAACAACGGTCCAAGTCGTAAGGCTAGTTACTGCAGTTTACCTGTCCACGGCAGTATTGGCGACGAGTCTCGTAATTCAAAACAGCAGTCAAGTGACGAGGCCGATTCCCGAGCTGGAAACGCAACCGTTATAGCCACATCGTACGCGGCCTCATGTCTTTGGACCACGACAGATTTAATGTGCATCAGTCCCTTATACCAAGCGCTATTTCTTGGCTGGAATTTTTTGGTAAGGCGCGATACGTTTATATGATGGCTAAGAAGAGGACAGAATCAGAAGGTATCCTCAGCGGCATGACGTCTTCACCACTGCGCTATTATGAAGCATTAGAATTTATAACATATTTTCTTTTTTATGAATCACCTAATGTAAAATGGAGCCAAGGGAAATACATTGGAAATTTTCCAGTCACCCAAAATTCATTGAAAATTTCCCAATAGTCCATGGGGAAATGGGAAAATATCCCACTATGGTTTTTCCTGTCACAAATATAGCGAAAAAAGAAGCACGTATGGAAATGTGTCTGTGGACTTGACCCCCTTTTTACATTTACCGATTCACATGAACGGTCTATTTTCTAATTGGGCACAGAAATTTACAAACATTAGTTAAATTAAAATTCATTAATTTTCGTCGCTTTGAATGCATTCAGCAAAGTGTAAACTCCAAAATCTTTAATGGGATTAGGCCACATTTCTCCGGCTGTATTGAATATTTTTACAAACGATTTTCTTTATATGATGAATTTAGCTGACTTACAGGTCTCTATAATACATTTTTTGAAATTGGTGCGAATATTAGTGTAAAATTATTTATTGCGAATTAACAAGAAATATTCGAACCAATTTCAAAAAGTGGGATTATAGAGACCTGTAGGTCAGCTACATTTTTCATATAAAAAAAACCTGTAAAAATATTCAATACAACCGGGGAAATGTGGCTTAGAAAATCTTTTTTCCCACGGGATTAACACAAAGGCACTTCGTTTGGAGACCCGCGGTCATTCGGGCTCATTCGCCTAAGTGGTAATTAAAAATCGTGTGGCGTTCCACACTCCTACTTCAGATTTCGGATATAATTCAGAACTACCCTTCACCCTTAAAAATAACGAATGCCAGCCAAATTTTGACTTCTAGGCGTTAAAGTATATTCTTTTGTTAGATACAGGGTGGCGCAAATAAAAGTGTCCCCGGCATGGAGATACGAATGCAGGGAGATGCTTTACGAGAAAAACTATTGAAGCCACCTGAAAGCCCCCAAGTCGAATACATAAATTATTCTAGCTTTCAATGGCTTCACTTGGCAAACCTGCTTTTTTCATTGGATGGTTTGGTTGTTACTATACTAGAGCTGCACATGGACTATTGGCAAGTTCAGATCTTAGTGCGAGCTGTGCGTTGATCAGATCAGTTCACTGGTGAGGCATTAGTTTTTGACTTGGCAGCATTTAGTTTTTTTATCTCTACTTCTAAGCCGGACCACTTTTATTTGTGCACCAATTGTGCTTTAAAATATTTTTCCTAACTAAGTTTCTTACTCCTTGCTAATGTTAATTTTCTGTAATTCAATAATTTTATTGTGATTCAATAATTGTCTTAATATCAATAAAAAAAAGTTTCACCTCATTGACACTTTTTTGGACATGAAAGAAAAAAAATGAAATCTGTTCAAACAACGGAAGGCGCCACACCTGATAGCAAGGCGATAAAATGTTGTATTGTCAACACCACCGCGAACATCACTTCGACATGTGCTTTAAAAAACAGGGCACTTGAGAGTATTTGCTTCGGATCTCTTATTTGTGGCCGGCACGCTCTTATAAGCACGCTACTTCGTGCCGAAGTTTGACAGATTTATCACGAGCAGATAATGAGATAAAAATTAAAGTAATTTGCTTTTGCCTGGTGATTTCTAAAGACCCGCCAACTCCCCGGATTTAATCCGGTGAGGTTTTTCCGGTCAACTGCATTCTTAACTCTTTTTCAGATTTTCTTGCGCCGCGCAAAAGTTTCATGTTTCACCTTTCTAAAAATTAATAGTTATATTTTCCCCTGAAATCCAGAAAATGTATAAAAATCTGGTATTGCAGGGTGAAATCCAGAGATTTGGCAGGTCTGTTTCTGTACCTCACAGACACACACAGAAAAGGTCCATCTCCTATGGTAACATAATTCCCTTCAGATTCACTAATTCATTGAAAACAGTGCGTACGACTTTCACTTTCGTCGCAAGTCGAATTGACTTAACATTGCTGATGCGATAATCTGGCACCGCAAGTATGACGAACATTATCGGAACTGTTGCGTGTGAAACAAGCCTACAGATTTTATACAATATTATCTTTTATGCATTTCTTCTTTTGGTATAAAATTATCGTGGAAGTTTTTAATCGGCTGAAAATAAAATCAACAATAAAAAAAATAAGTTCAAGTTATGTCACAAATTAGAAGTGAACATTTTTCTCATCTAAGAAAGGAATACAAGAACTTTATGTTAGACACTGACATCGCAGGAAATGCTAAACATGCACCCAAAAAATTTAAATTTTCAAAAAAAATAGAATATATCGTTGAAACGGACAGTTGATATGGAACGTGTGTGGTCTGGTTACACTTTCACGACGCCTGATGGGTTAATTGGTAGAGTTAATTAACCTATTAATCGATCAGTTGTCGGGAAGCGTGAATCGCTGGCCATGGGATTGAATATTATATGCAGCAGAACTCCAATTATCCTATCTCCAATAATCAGAAGCAGTGCTGATTATCCGAATGTCAGAAAAAATTCTACCCGGCCTACCTGTTACTGTTCGTTTTTATTGGATGTCATGCCTAGTAATTTTTTTTGTTCCGACCAAAAAAAAAATTACTAGGCATGACATCCAACAGAGACGAACAGTAGGAACAAATAGGCCTAGGAACAAATAGGCCTTGTGTTAAAAGTTTATATGTTGCATATAAACTTTTGTAAACCCAAGAATCTAACATAAGTTGAATAAAAAAAACATTACAAAAAGCTATAACTCAAACTGCCCAACGACGTCTTACAATTTGGATTTGGTTTGGTTGATAACGACCCAAACTAAAACTACATTATCTCATAGCCCAACAATACATTGAGTAATTGATTAAAATATACTTTTTCTCCGATTAAATCCAATTATCCGAATTTCCGATTATACGAATGTGGTAAGGTTCCAATTGCTTCGGATAATTGGAGTTCTACTGTAAATAAAAATAGGTGTACTTTCTTTATCTTTTGAAAAAAAAATTATATATAAAATGGAATAAAGAATTGTTATTGTAAGTACAGGATGATCACTAATAATCCGACAATTTGGAAAATTTATAAAAATCCCAAACTGATTGCGGTTAGCGGAAAGAAGATCAAAATGTCTTCCAATTTTCTTCCCAAAATATAAAACAATTTGAAGAATTTCCGCTAGATGGCACTCTTTTGACAAAGTATTTGTGCTTGGTTTGATTGGATTAACTTCGTTTGAGAAATAAATGAACAGATGTGAAACAAGTCTCAGATTTGGTTGAGGGTTTTTGGAGAGAGCCAATTCTAAAAACGGGGTTTTCGAACATTGGTCCATCTGTCTGAAATCCCTCTACAGTTCGAACTAAAAGATCTGCGTGTAAAGATCGAGTAAAATCTGCGGCAAATTTCCGATTTTTTTACTCCGAGGAAGAAAAAAAAACGGAAGATATCCTGATCATATTCCCCGCAAACCGCAACCATTTTTGGAGCTTTGCTTGATTTTTCAAATTGTTGGTTAATTAGTGGTCATCCTGTACATACCTTTTCCCATTTTACGAGAAAATACAATTCCGGTCTATGCTCGATTATAATACTACAGGGTGGCGCAAATAAGGAATAAGATAGAAATTCTGCCAAGTCAAAAACCAATGCAAAACAGGCTTGAGATGTGAAGCTATTGATCGCTTCAATATTAAGCCCAAACAAACGCTTGGCAAAATTATATGCCGGTAACTATGAAATCGTCACCTATGCATTGATCTTATCAACTCACACATACACAGCCCGCATTGAGATGTGAACTCGTTAATAGTCCATGTGCAGTTCTAGTTTAGTAACACCAAACCAACCAATTGAAAAAACAGGTTTGCAAAGTGAAGCCATCGAACGCTTGAATACTTTATTAATTCGACTTAGCGCTTTCATGCGGCTTCAATAGCTTTTCTCGCCAAGCCTCTCTCTGCATTCATAGCTCCATGCCGGGGCCACTTTTATTTGCGCCACCCTTTAGTTTGGAGATAGACCCTACTTACTTTGAACAATTCTTTTAATGCCAGCGTTGTAGCCATTCCCAGCAAGAAAATTAAGAGGTTGGGTAGAAACGAGGGGATTAGGTTTGGTCGCTTGACTAAGATTTTCTTTAGAAGTTTTATCTTAGTACTAGAATAAGGAGGATAACGGGACCTGAAAGAACATAAGAACGTGCCCAGATAAATATTATTGACTCTGATCAAAGTATTTTACTTCGAACGCTTCTGCACAAATATTTGTCTTCAACTCTTTTCCATATAAGATAACAGAGTTTATAACATTAACTTAAATAAAAGAAACTATAGAATTGTTTCAATATTAAAGGCTTAACCTCTTCTCTCAAGAGGTCCACATACATGGACCTTTGTGGGAATTACTTCGATTTCATTTTCTACGGTTTTTCTCAATTACTAAAATTTCTATTAAAAAGAAGAATGTTTAAGCTTCTCAAAAACACTGATATAGAAGCAGCTGGCAAGTACCAGTCGTTTATTTGTATAAAAAAATGACGTAGTACGAGTGTCAAGCACGATTTTGGAGGTCTTATAAAATTACACCTGAAACTTTTTTTACAACACATTTTGCATTAAAAAAATGTTAGAGGTGAATATTAATTACAAAAACTGGCAGAGCTTGTTTGTGCCGCACAAAATAATTTATATATTTAGAGTTTTGTTTAAATGTTAATTTTCCTTATTAATGTGCCTTTCAGCAAATAATAAACTGTATATTTTTTATGAAATCCTTGAAAAACGTACTTTAAAATATATATTTCATTAAAAAATATATTTACTTGACGAATATATGTTTAGGATTAGGGTCGGGAGTGTAGAAGATAAAAGTAACATAATTGACCATTGCACAATCATTATTTTCTATATTGTATAACAGAGAGTGTTTTTATATTGTATTTTATAAAAAAGCATAAACGATGTATACATGAATTTTTCATATAGAAAAGTATTAATGATACAGTATAATTTTTATCACATTTGACACACAACATGCAATAGTCAAGCATGGAATGAGAACGAAAAAATAGTACTTATATATCGTTTATATTCCCTTTTAAGAACCTAAATTGATAAAATCGTAGTTAAAAAAATAAATTGCAAATTAATAATTTTTACTCGAGGCTATTTTTATTTGACATTGGGAATAATTCTTCTTCGGTGTGCTACATTTTAATGATAGCGGGCGGGATTCTCCATCTCCATTTTTTGTTCATAGTAATATAGCAATTGTATAAACTAATTTATTTAATTTCTTATAAACATTCGATATGGTATATGAAATCAATTGGCCTATTATAATTTGCTTTTTCGTAGGTGAATAATGAAACTGCTTTAACTCATGAAAACATGACAATAAAAAAAGCTGTAAAAATCAAAGCGTTTTAAAAATATAGAAATGCATATCTGAATAGAGTAGTTATACGTTTAATTCGTAAAAAGTTCATTCGAGTAAAAAGACATCGTATTGTACATAAGTACAACTCATTTTAAATTCAAATAGATAACTTTGATTAGGTTGCGTTTGAGTCAATCGATTTCAATTACGCCAAAACATTGGTGCTTAAAATGAATCAAATAGGAAATTGAGATTTATTTGTATAATTTTTTTTATAGATAAATGGTAAGTCGAACAACCAGACCAATAATTTAAATGTAAAACTTACTTTCCCAGGTATTCTCCGATGCAGTTGTTTGATCTGACAAGCACAGAGCGCTTGTGAGAAAACGTATCAAAAGAGTATTTTCCGTGATACGTCCCCATTCCGCTCATACCAACGCCACCGAATGGTAGAGCATCCACTAAGCCCAAAATAAAACATCAAAATTAAATAACTAAATTGCTTAACATTTCATTTGTTAATTACTCAATAAATAATAAACTAGGTAAACTTAATAAGCAAACAAAGTAATAGATATCACTCAAAAATTAACAAATTAGTTTTTAACTTGAAATAGTTGCAAGTAAGATTTCGAAACTTCAGTATTGGTCATAATAGATGAGACTCCTTTCGAAAAACAAAACAAAAATGTGTTGATTTCACAAAGAGTTTTGGTCAAGCTGTCTTTCAGGATTTTCGGAGATGATAGAACATTTTTTTTCACACATTTTACCCAGCAGTTTATGTAACTCATGCAATTACGAAGGAAATAACAGCATCAAAAAGGAAAACTTATTTAATGCAGCCATAAGTTAGAAAATGTTTTCAAATTTTCAAAGAACATTTAACAACTACCTAAATTACATCATATTTGATGTAATTTGATAAATCAGATCACTTGCATGTAGGCCACCTGATCTATATTACATTTTGGCAATTTAACCCTTTGAGGAATAAGCAGATTGCCTGATGTGTAAACTTGTTTTCACTGCATGAGATTTAAATAAAAAAATTTATTTGAAATTTTAATTTCTTAAATTTTTAAAAAATTGTATTTCGGTAGTAAATGGTCATAAATGGCTCCTCATTACTTTAAGCTTTAAAATTTAATAAAATTATTGAATTTATAATTTTTTTAAAAATTATGTGTGTTGCTGGAAAACCTGGCAGCCAGGTGACGGGTTTATATGTCTGTCTCCCTCAGGGTTCGTAAAAAAGGCTTTATAAACCAATTATTAAGTTTTTTGTATGTAATTTGAATTAAAATTTAACGAGACTACTAACCTGAAAGGTGGATCATAGTGTCATTTACACACATACTTCCGCTGGAGGTAGACGTCAGGAATTTATCCAAAAGGGTTTTGTTCGTTGTGAATAAGTACAACGTCAAAGGTTTCTCTCTGAAAGAAAATACATAAGAGTTAGTTTTAAAAAAATAACCACACAAATCGGGCTGTGTTTGAGAATTCAAATGTTAACTCTTGTTACAACTATTAGACGTCTTTGTTTTATAAATTAACTGTTAAAAATTTTCTCTGTAGTTTTGAGTTTATAACTAAGTCGTCTGTTTATAGGGCATAGTCTTCCATGAAAGAACGAGGTTAGCTTTTAACGTCTTTCTTTTGGCTGAATTTTTAAAGAATACTTTAACACGTTCACGCCGGTGAAAGTATTGAGTATTATAAACATTCAATATTTTAAATTGATAACAATTATTTATTTATATCTATGCAACTTTTCAAAACATTCCAAACATAATGCTGGCTGGCCCTTACAACGCTTACAATATGTCGTTACTTTTTTTTTCGCGGCATATAATCTACCTTGTATTTTCACTAGTTGTGATCTCGCATTAAGCGCTTTCGAACTCGCAAAATGTTTACCCGCCCGACGAAGCGTAACGATATAAGACAGTCTCGCCTCACGCGGAAAAACGTAGATATTTTCCCCGGCGTGAACGTGTTAAGTAATTTTCTCTGTATATAATGCATTAATGTAGGGAAACAACATTGGAGAAATTATCTTTTATAACTCGTATATGAAGGGATAATTAGAATCAATTTTGTGATTTACTGCTTTTATAATTAAAAGTATCAAATTATAAACTAATCAGCAAACCAAGAGGGCAATATTTTAAAAAGAAATTAAAAATTTATAAAATAAAGTTAACTGAGTTTTTTAAAGTTTTTGGGTCATCAGAGTTTCGATATTTTACAGCAGCCGCAATTTGGGGATTTTGCGAATTTAGCCGTAGTTTCCCAATTTAGATTGCTTTAAATGTGCGATTTTAAGATTGCCTAATTTTTGCGATTATATGATCACAGCAATGGTTTGACAAATTTAGGGTCGGTGAAGATTTGTGATTTCAAGATTATTATTAGCTAGATTATTGGAAACCAACGATAAAAAAAGGGTCAATATTAACGATTTTGGGAAACTAGTCGCGATAACTGCGACTAAATTTATTTTGTTGTCGCAAAATTGAAAGATCTGGTCGCATTTTGCGACTAGCAACAGTTAATTTCGAACCCTGGCTCTTATTTCCCCCTTAATTAACCTGCATAGGAAAGTGTCCGACAAATTGTACGCGATTACCCTACAGAAAGTAGGGAAGTTTCTATGTCACTAAGGATTTTCAATCAGATGATTAGTCATTCAAATTCAAGCATTTTCTTTGTTTTATATGAAATTCAGCAAATGTTTTCATTAAATACTTTTTTCATTCTAAATCAGACAAAAAATACCTTTTGTTAATAAATTGTATGGCTTCTTCTGGACTGTTTACCGTAATGATTGGCAATACAGGACCGAATATCTGAAAGAAAGATAAATAAAACTAGTTTCAAAATATAACACTAAAGTTGTTAAAGTAACTCCATGACCCATATCATATTACTGTATAAAAAATAACTTGAAAGTAATGTAGTATTTTTCATCACCCCATAAAAAAAATTAGTTCCACTTGCCTCATCTTGCATAACGGGATCTGTTTCTTTGACATCTGTAAGTATTGTTGGGCCTATATACCTTTCTTTGTGATTATAATCGCCTCCTATTGCAATTTTACCACATCCTAAATAATTTACTATTCTCCTGAAAGTATACAAATAAAAATAATATATGTTACAATCTTAGAACACTAAGTAATTTATAAGAATTTCTACAGCCTGCGACGTTACAAAAAGTCGAGTCCCTCTAGTCCGTGTACAATATAGGCGAAATCAAGATCTTCATTCGTTAAATTGTATATTTAACTGCATAGATGCACTCCTGCCAACTGTGGCTCTAGTGCAACGTTAATTGAACCAACCAATTATCCGGATTTTAATTCAGTAATAGCCCTTTTTCGGACTCCGGGCGCGCGTTCGACACGAAAAAGTTTAATATTTCTCCCTTCGAAAAGCCTAGAATTGGTATGACACGGAAAATCAGAGTGTTAAAAATCCGGTATTGCCAAATTAAATCCGGAGAGTTGACAAGTCTGTATAAGTTACGACGAATTTCCAAATTATTTTCTAAGAAATTTATATATTTTGGACCTTCACCGGATTTTGATCAGTCACCGCAACATATATATCTATATTATTGTTACACTCTGAAATCTGAAAGTATATTCAATATCTTATAAATTAACATTTTTATTGTTAAAAAAATCAATGAAATAAACCCCGATGTTTATCCATAAGACGCGATTTTGACCTTAAAATGAAGAACGCATACTTGAAGCAGAATTCGTCTTCTACTTAACCCTCTGAGGGATACATACGTATAAACCCGTCACCTGAATGTCAGGTTTTCCAGCAACACATAATTTTAAAAAAATTATAAATTTAATAATTTTATTAAATTTTAAAATTTAAGGCATGGAGGAGCCATTTATAACCATCTACTACAAAAATATTTTTTTTTTAAAATTTAATAAATTAAATTACCTGTTAAAAATTGTAATTTAAATATCTTGCACAGAAAACAAGTTTACACTTCAGTTAATTTGCTTATCCCTCAGAGGATGATGACAGACCCCTACGAAGATGCCTCAAAAAGCGGAGAATTTTAACTGATATCTATATTGGCATGAGCAGAGGAATTATCCTAAATTTTGTAGAGAAAAGTGACGTTTAGACAAATGTCAGACTTAGCGTGAACTAGATAGTAGAATAAAGATTTTTTTTTATTGATAAATTGAATGTTAATGCGCATTGTTCAATTGTTTGATTGACAAAATGACTAGATTTTAATTCGTACCCACAGATTCTACGCGCTCTAACCCAAAGATGATTTTTCTGTGGACTATTCGGGCTTCTATTCCATAAGACCCAGAAATTTCACGTCATTTCGAATATCCTTCAAAAGTCAAACTGGGCAATTTACAATCTCCGAACTAGACTAGGGTGGACTCGATTGTAGGTGCTTAAGTGAAAAATTGCCATGCATGAAACTTGCTCGAAATGCTGCTGGTTGACGATTCTTGCCAAGTCGGGGGAGGCTTCTGGATTACTTCCGAAGAACTCCTCAAGCGTTTTCTTGGCGATCTCGATGAACCTGACCTCCGTTTTTTTTGAACATAGGATGTAGTCTGGCGCCACGCAGGTCTGGCCTAGGTTCAGCATCTTTCCCCACATGATCCTCTTTACAGCCAGGTCCAAGTCCACTTCGTCATCAATGTACACAGGGCTAAAATAACATGTAAGAAATTGTACTAGATCCTTAGATATCTTTTGATTTTACTTTCCTAAAGCACTTAAGTACTTATTTCTGTGGTATTAGACACTTTGGAATAATCGGTTAAAATTTTATAAATAATTTATCACAATAGGGCTATAGGAATAAGAATTAAGAATATGATTATAGGACTTAATAGGATTATAGGATTTACGATATATATAAAAAAATCAATATATTTTTTATCAATAGTATTTTTGGAAAATAGAAATGTGTTAGATACAAATCTTCACAGATTTTTACGCTGGCATAAAAGGAGCGCCAATTAGAAGTTTAACACTGTACAAGGTGATCAAACACCTAAAACGTTATCAACAAAGGGCTAATTACAGAAATAAACATTAACAAAATAATGGTAAATAATTTCAATAACTATACAAACCAATTTAGAATTACAAATTAGCATTTTTACCATTTTCCTCCAAGTTCTAAGGTAACAGGTGTCAAATATTTATTGGATGCTTCTCGTATCTTTTTTCCTATTGCAGGTGATCCAGTGTAAAATATGTAGTCGAACCTTTCTTTTAAAAGAGCTTGAGTTTCTGGAACATCGCCATTTACTACTTGGAAACAGTCCTATAATGAATATCATTTCAATGAGAAATTTAATATTATGTACATCTAAATTGGGATAGTCTAGTAAAATTGTAACTATCTTAATACATAGTTAAAAGCTTTGAAAATATTTTCTTGTTTCACCGCAGGGTGTTGTTCGAGGTTAAAGACAAATTTTCTAGGGTTTGCATCTATTTTTGACATTTCTCGTAAAGGTCGTAACTGATAAAGAGTGACTTTATGAAATGCCATTTAGCCAGTCCCTCGAATTGGCGAGATTCGCGCAAGTTAAACGGAAAGGTACCAAGTTTTTTCTAATACTGTGTCAATTTTACGAAATAAAATTTACTATTTACAAAAAAAAAATCATTATACGTATGCAAGTATTCTTGACTCTAAGGCTACACAAAGTAATTTGTCTGAAGTTTTTAATAAATATAAACCATATATAATTTATACACTCCCACTAATATGACGTTCCCGACAATAAGGGCAGATTTTACTCTTATAACTATTCTATTTAGTAATCTTAACAATTGATACACTAATATTATTAAATACAAACCGTATGCTACTATTCTCGTAGTTCTTTCTTTACCTGATTATTACCTACGATTGAAAAAAAATAACTACGTAACATATTTAAGTGCCAAAATCTGTATTTTCAGCATTATAAGCATGGACATTATTTTTATTTAATACTAGCTTTATAAACCCGGCGTTGCACGGGTGTACCCTTAATAATGGTGATTTTTTTTTTTTTATGTAAACACTTATTTTATAACAATTGATCCCTTCTCCACTGGTCAGCACTCCATCGGTATATTATAATTTCCATTATAATATCAGTATTAATTTTAAAAAAGAAATCCGATTATTGTATCCAGGCCCTTCTAGAAGTTAGATGGTTTTCCCATAGGCCCTGTATAAATTGCCAGAATAGCTGTGATATCATGGCCAGTTCTATTTGCCCTCCTGCACCCGGAAATTCCCAAAATGTGGTAAACATTCCACTCCATATTCGACCACTCGCCAGGGCTGAGGAGCCCAGTCGGTAAAGGCGTTCCGGGCACCGTCCAAAATAACTGCCGATCTATAAACAGCAAATGCAGCCAAAATTGTCCGACGAATAACACCCCATGTGGTGGGAGTGCAAGTTAAATATTTTTAAAAGTCCGCTGCGTACGATGTAAAAGTTGCATTGGGTACCTACTCAGGAGTCGGCTCGTCACATGACTGTGGTTCTAAATCAAGACGCCCGTGGCCAATATCCCTCTTGTTTTGCTCTAGTGCGACGATATTTCAAAGAAACTAACCCTAAACCATACAACTGGATGCGAATAGCTACCCTATGTTAAATTTTTAACCTTGCCAAAAGCCGCCAATACCAACATTCAATTGGCCATATCATAGCTGTACCAAATTGACAGTTTCATAAACATAAAGTTTGTACGCTATACGCACAGGGAATTAACATTTCTTAGAAGTATTCATGAGATCTAGAATAGTTATTGCCTTTACTGTCATTGAGACATTGTAGCAATATCTTCACTTCTTAACATTTGTAAACATCATTTAAATTCGGAAACAAAAAAAATCAAGATTTAAATTAGATAATAGTTATTTATGCAACAAGTGTGAAAAGTAACACTTTTTAAAACTAGTGGATTTTATTTCACGAGCGAGGTACGAGCGAGTGAAATAATGACACGTGTTGTAAAAAGTTTACTTTTCACACGTGTTTCATACACTATTTTTTTATAATTACGTGAAAAAAAATCAAATCTCATTGGTTCAAAAATAATTCACGTGCTAATTGTTTTACGTAAAGAAGATCGGCATCGATAAATCTCTGGAACTACAAAAAGCAAACTTATTTTTTAGTTTAAATTCAAACATTTGAACATGGATACTGATTCAAAAATAAAAATAACATTCACGCGCATAATATTAATAAATAAAATCCAGAAATTTATTGATCTGCTTTATGAATATTATGAAATAGAAATTTTACTTGAAATGTTGGCATCTTATAAAAATAGTGAAAAAAAAGTACTTTTTTTTCACTGCTTTTGGGTGAAAAAAGTAATTTTTTTTATCACTGTTTCTAAAAAGTATAACTTTTCGCACGCGTCTGATATTAAAATTAGTGTAAAAATCGGATTTTTTCACGCAATTATAAAAATAAAATAATGATATTCAAATAACAATCCTACAAATTAAACTCACGAGCTCTTACGTGCTTATACTTAATGGGCTTGTTTCAACACTTTGCCACAAAAAACAAAACAACCAATGACTTCGCAGTTCGGATCACGTGACCTTTTTTTAAAAACCAATGAGCTGTTGCGACACTGTCAAAGAAAACCAAACAACCAATGAAATCGCAGATTAGAGAGCGTGACGTCAGAAGAAATATTCCCTTTTGCACTCCTACACCCGTTCGGGTTCGAATTTCGAAAAATCGCTTCTTAAATGACGCCTACGATATAAAAAGAATATTTTCCAAAAATTTGATAGCCGTACCTCGTAGTTTTGGCTCGGCGTTGATGCATGAGAGAGACAGTGAGTCAGTCAGGACTTGGCCTATATTTTATATATATATATATATATATATATATATATATATATATATATATATATATATATATATATATATTATATATATATATATATATATATATATATATATATATTATATATATATATATATATATATATATATATATATATATATATATATAATATAATAGAAGTATTTTGCTTTGCAAGAAATTTACAACCCATCAACTGAATAGTAAAAGTAATGTGTAGCGGCTAATTTATCAGTTTATTAAATATAAGTTAAACACATTGCATTTTAAAGATATTACACTGTAGTAAGAACAAAATTATACGCATGACATTTGAAGAGCTTAGTGGAAGAACGTGCTAAGTGACAAAAAGGTGATAACGAGATAATGAGCTTCAAAGTTTTTAGTTTGCAACTTTTCTGTCATTCACAAAATCAATTTTTTTTTTGCATGATATTTTAGTTTGGTTCTTCAAAATGCTTGGTGGCTTTTTGCTTAGCCGTAATTTACGTCATAACGCGTCATTTACAAAACGCGCTTGATACCTCATGCACTTGGCACGTTCTGCCTCCGAAGTGCTTCAGATTTTGGCCTGTCGCTTAGTGGAAGAACGTGCTAAGTAACATTTTTTAGGTAAATTTGATCCATAAACGTTTCATAATTTCTGTACTAACCTTCCGATTTTCAAAATTCTTTTTCTGTTTGGAAGATAGGACTTCACAGATCTCTTTTATACTTATTAATCGTTTGCCTCTCCGTCCTTCATTTTGTCCGTCCTTCCATATCCCTTTCAATTTCCGATCCAAAGTTCCTGATTTTGAAAATTCTTTTTTTTTTGGTTCGAAAGTAAAAAATTAGATGACTACAATGTATAGTGTTTGGCCAGCTGCCTGTACATCTGCTATTTTGTTTCTGTCCGTACGTCCTACTTCGCAAAATAAATGTTTAAATAGTATTTAGATAAGAATAATTGAATTTAAAAACAAACTTTGATATTAAAAAAAAGTAAAAATAAGTTGTATGGCAAGATATAGATCCTAAGGTTATTTACGTTTTTTTTTCTCCTTTTCAATTAAGGGTTTAATCAATTTTAAGAAAGCTACTTTAATTTACAGCATTTCTACAACAGTAGAACATGATCGTTTAAACAATTTATTTTTACAATCGTGATGCATAGTACTTTTTTAAAGTCATCGATATTTTAATAAATATTAAGAACTTATAACGTTTTATACTTTGTTACTTTATTTTTACATCAATTATTATAAAAATATTTTAGTTTTACATAACAAAGCAATATCTTGATTAAATTTGTACTTACCGTATAAGCTGCTATTCACACTTTCAAGCAAAAATTCAGCTTTCCGCTTGCTTCTTAATTCCATTTTAATAATTTTAGGAGTTTAGGACATTGCACAAAATGCGTTCGATAGCTTTAGAGATCAAACGTAAAATGGCTTTAAAACGTTTTTTGTACCCATATTTCATTTTTTTAAACAAACCAGATGCTTTGAATGTTCGGTGCAATGTTGTTTTAACGCGAACTGCGATCTCCCTAGAGCAGGTGCAACTTTGTTTTAATTATACCATCTGTTCGCTGCTAAATTATCTATGTTTTGTTTATTACAATAAAAATCAGACGACATTCAAAGTAGAGGATATTTTATAAAATGTTAAAACCTTTATTTCCGTTTAAATTTAAAATCAAAATGCATTTTTTTCCTATTTTGCTAAATGCACTCAAAACCCAGTTTTACGCATTATAAATTTTATTTCATTGATTATATTTAATAATTAGTTAATTAGGAAATATTAATTACATTTTGTTGAATAATTTGATTAAAACCACAAAAGAACCATTTGTTTTGCTATTAATGCAAGCGAAAGTCTGAAAATTTTCCGCAAACGTGTCACTTAGCACGTTCTTCCACTAAACGATCGTTCAGGAATCGGGCGATTTCGGTGGAAGAACATGCCAAGGGTGAACGTGCTTAGCACGTTCTTCCACTCAGCTCTTCATTTACTACTTTAACACAAAGGAATGTTTGTATTATCTAATAAAAAACTAGATAGTTTTAGCCGCATGCCTTAGATTCGAACGTTATTCGATGTAATCAAGAATTGAGTAGAAAAGTTTAATTGACCAGAATTTGGTTATAAATTTTATTAAAAAAAGGTACAGCTCTACCGTATGTCAGGGTATGGAATCATAATTTTATGTCAAATAAGAAAAACGTCTAAATTTTTCAAACGTTTTTCCACTGTTTGTCAGACTATAGATATAGGTCCAGCTTCCCTGTAAAAAATTTATTTTCACCAATTAGTAAAACAAGTTGGTATCCTTACTTCATGCAAATATTGCGGAAAAAGTTTGGTGAGTGCTTGTGCAGTGGCGGGTGCCTTTTCAGATGGTTTGATGATGACGCAGTTTCCAGCCGCCATGGCGCCGATTAGGGGACTAGAGATTAACAAGAAAGGATAGTTCCATGCACCTAGGATGAGGACTACGCCGTACGGTTGCGGGAAGATGTAGGTTTTATCCATAATCAAGATGATGTTGGTCTCCGTCTGTAAGAAAAGAAATAAAACTTCTCTTAAAAATTTAAAACACAAAGTTATCAATTTCTGAAACATATCAGAATGCAGCCGCTGCTGCAAGAAAGACAGTATCTGCAATTTTAGCGTTGTTGAGTTATTAGCATTAATGCACATAAATAGAAAATCTATCTTAGTTTGAAAGTCAGTAAGAGTAACTACATTAGAACAATATCAACTTTTTATATAACTATGCCATTTAATGAGACCTTTCTTTTTTTTTTCTGAAAACTCAGTTTTTGCAGATATGGTATTTTTTCTTACTGCGGAAGAATAGGCTAATTAGACAGAGGCACGGTAGAGCACAGCGATATCGACCGTATGTGGATCTTTCTAATTTAGAGACAGGGGCCAAGAAGAGGACCCCAGACTTTGGATGTCACCCCATTAGGTTTAGATTTTGTATGGGGGCATGGAAGTTATGACCCCGACGGACTTGAACGAGCACCAGTCACCAATACTGCCGCTGCAAGATAGACCATATCCGCAATTTTGGCGTTTTTGAGTTATTAACATCAATACACATAAAAAGGAGAATATAATCTATCTTATTATAATCCAGAATACTTAATCCATATAATTCATAGTTATATACGAAAATTCAATCAAACTTGTTATATTTAGCGTTCTTCATTTTCTTAAAATTCAGTTTTTGCAGATACGGTCTTTTTTTCTTACAACGGCAGAATAGCGTACAAGGGGTGTCTTCGGCCGGTAGGGTTCAAACTCGCAACCTAATGGACGCCAGTTGAACCCTACCGACCAGACTATCACGGTTTTTAGTTGATTAATTAAGGACAAAAATATTTATTCTGGACTTAACAAATTACGTTACAAAGAAAATTAGTGTTACAAAGAAAGTAATTAGTGTTACAAAGAAAATAGTGTTACAAAGAAAATTAAAGTTTATTCTGGACTTTTAAATGCACTTAAGAGTAATAAACTAATATACCCATAAACATAAAATTTACTAACTTGTTCAGGTTGTATCCATTTATGAATTTCATACAATGCGCCCTTGATTTGATTTTTTGTTGTTTCTACTTCTGCTAATAAAGCTTCTGTTAGTGGCTGTAAAATTACCAAATCACATCAGCTTAAAATAAATCGGTTATAAGAACATCAAAATAGATATAAAATGTTACGAGATACAATTTTCAATTTTTTTTTAAAAGTCGTCTTCAAACAGAAATAAAATTCCACAAAAACCAACTAAATGTTTTTGAACGATACCTTTTTCAAATCTTTTCTAATAGCCTTCACAAGCTCATCTCCGTTTTCTTCTAAAAGTTTGTGGAAAGCTTTTAGTTGACTCACTCGAAAATCAAGTGGTTTGGTGATTTCACTGTTAAATGCATTCCTAGCTCGGTTCACTACCTATCGAGTAAATTCGTTGAAAAAAATATCAAAGATACAAAAGAAAACAGGTCAAGTCCAAATTTTACTAAACAACTTTGATTATATTTTATTTATGTTTAAAAAAATTACTTCTCATAAATGTTAGCAAAATAAGCTTTAAATCGCTAAATAAATGGCCTTTTTAATCTTTAAAATTAATCGTTGATTAAAATATTTGAAAATTAAAAACTTCTATGCAAAATTGTTGCTTTACTATAATTTGGACAAATCATGTATTCACAAACAGTTTGTAAACAGTTGATTAAAATTAAAAATGAATGTTAGAGTATTTTTATAGACATACGAGATCGCCCAATTAATACACCACAAAATAAAACTTTAAATGAGACACATGTGCCATTTAGCTAAATTTTCATAACAAAGTAATCACTCATGGTCAAACGAATACTTTAATTTTAGTTTTAAAACAAAAATATATAAAGCAGCTTACTTCTGAAAACTGGACCATCTTTGTGCAGTTCTCTTATTTCAAACTAAAAAAAAGTAAAGAAATTTAATTTCTTTGTTTTACGTGAAAGTTACATAGTAATCTCTTTTAAAACAAGAAGTTCTAAAAGAAGAACCAATAGCATAATTTTATGTTAAACACTCACTTAAAATCTTATGGGAAAAACATGTATATTTGTAACAGTAACTGCCATCTATTTCACACATGATTTATTCTTACAAGACATCTTAGAAAGAAAAAAATTGCTAAACCCGGCATTTAGTTGCAATTTAAACTAATTAATATTTTTAATCGTTTGCTAAATTTATTGTAAGTTCGAAGAATTATAATGGTAAAATTGCTTGGGTCAAATCCTAGCATCCGTTCCGGGGACATTTGGGAAATGTCGCCAACGCCATAAATGATGCGAGTAAGTATCAACATAAAAAAATTGTAAAAACTCGATAACAGATTTTCAAATTTTATTAATAAACGAAGAAATGCAAATTAAAACTAACCAGCTTTTTATGCAAAAAAGAACGCTGTACCGCTTTCTTAGTAAACAATTAATGAACAATCAAAGAATCACATTGTGCTACATTTTATGACGCCATACTAACTTATTTGTGACAAAAATAAATTTTTCTTCAAAAATTATTTTCAATAAAGTTTCTGATGCAGTTTTTTTTTTAATGTGACAACAGCTATTTAAATGACTAAACATTAAATTTCAATTTTAATTAAATTGGTAGTTCGTCTACACCCAGATAGACAGATGTCAGTCCGGACTTACAGACGGACGGACAAGGCAGGTAGGTCTCATATCATACCTTTCATACAAAAAGAATTTAAGATCTGACGGAAAGAACCTATTATGAAAGGGGGATGTATGGACAGATGGATATCTTCACCATCACCATGTCAATGCCTACTTTGCATTTTTTAAAATTCATTCGAATTATAAAAATAGGGAAGCAGGCTACAAAGTTTGATATTCTAAAAAAAATAATAAAATAAAAAAATAAATTCTAATGAGGTTTTAATTTTGAACTAAAATCGATTTCAATAGAGTATTCTTTTAATCAAATTAAAATGCTTTAATGATTGTTATGTCAAAATGTAAAGTTTTAAACCCAATGAGACAGACCCTTAAAAACACTCATCCCTTATAAATACAATATCGAACAACATTAATTTAGTTGTATATACAACACTTACGGAAGATACATAACTTCATAACAGAATTGCTTTTCAAATTTTCGTTAGACAGAAAAAAGGAACACTAATATAATAAAAAGCATTCAGCAGAAACGCTTTCTTCAAATCACTAACTTTCATCTTTTTACCATGTCTCGACTTAATTTCACAGTCGGCCTTTTCAAGCGTGAAAAGATACTATGTTCGGTTCTAACCTGATTAATTCACAAATCAATAGATATCCCTTTTAGAATCCTGACACAATGCCCTCTTTTGAAAAGATATTAAGGATCGTTTGTTGTATAAGATCTTGATATGATTTACAATGTCAAGTCTGTCGTATTTCAGATCTCGTTAGATGCTTATCTTATTCAAATTTTAAGGTGATTATTTTTATTAACTGTCTGCTCGTATTAGAATAAATATGAATATGCGTGCTGAGATGAGAAATATAATTTACAAAACTATTTGTGGGAAAATTTATAAAATTGACAGAAATCAACAAAACGAACAGTTGTAATTGGAAGAAATATTTAAAAAGTAATAGTTTTCTTAAAGAATTTGTACCTTTCAAAATTCAAATAATCATTAAATATATATTATGTTATTAACCAGTGGAGCAATTTGAAGACACTAATTGTTGGGACTGTATTGGCTTATAGGCTTCAGATATGTAAATATGCAAGAAATAAATAATGCAATTATTCAAATAGAATACTTTCTTCGAGGAACATTCTTTGAAACAAGAAGAAATTCGAAGCCGATTTCTCAAATATTACTAATAATAACAAATATGGGTTGGAATTAAGTAACATGAAAAACATTTAACGAACTTAAGTATTTGCTAAATTGCAAAATTTTGAGAACACATTTTCTTTACAACTTAAAAACCTTATTTCGTTACTAGCCAATAATTTATAATTTTTTTAAAAAGAAAAATAGTTGTTAAAAGATAGTATTGAAGTAGTTCCGGTAGGTTCATGAATTATTGAAACAAAAATTTTAGGTGGGTAAAACAACAACCTACCTAACATGTGTTTCCGCATTAAAAGCGTGCAACTTTTTGATCTAACTGTGCTCTAAAGAGTTAGAAAAGTGGTATTTAAATAAAAGTGATTGAATTTAACATAGAACGTTAACATATAGTTGAAAAATTAAAAAAAACTCAACATTTAGCTATAAGTTTACTTAATCAACCAGAATTTAGTTGCAAATCCTTAACTCGCAAATACTTTTTATAGATCTGATATTTAATGCAATAAGTCAGAATTTGTTTTAGGAAACAGTTATTTAGTATTGAGTAAAAGGGAATAAGTACTTAGCATTTATATTATAAAAATATGCGTCTGTTACTTACAGCACAAGCTTTCGATAAATTTCAAATTTTTTTAATAAGCGAACGTAATTGAGGCCTGAAGTACTTGCATGCCAATTTTTTTTAAACTCTATATACTACCTATATCCAAATACACTCCACATCAAGACTTGCCACTCACAGTCAAATACAGTGTACCCATCAGATGGAGAATACCATTTGATATTTAAACAAATGTTCTTTAAGTAAACATTTGGCTTGTAGAATTAGTGACCGATTGAGGATAACGATCGTTCAAGGAAGTACTTTTGGTATTCAAAATTTGAACACCATTAACTTATTTAGAAAAATATTTCGGATATGCACAATATACTTAAACATAATTATGAAATATCTCGTTAAAGTGATGTGCACTAAAGTTAAAACCTGGTATACGTTTCAAAACACCTCTACCTGAAATATTTCTTTACATCCAAGTTAACATTGAACGAATACATTTATTTTTGATAGTATAGAACAGCTGATGTAAGGGTGGACGTAAAAATGAAACACTAAAGTTCTCATTGTTTTAGACATATTTGCAATCCATCTTGAAACTTTAAAAACACAGAATACATTTAACATCCAACACATTTTAAATATCCTAGTTTGTGGAGAGAATTTTAAGTTTTAACTAAAGGAAAATACCTAATTAGTCAATTTCTTAAAAGGTATTAAAGTGGATAGAGCATAATTTGGTACAAAGAGAAAAAAAAAGATTAATAAATGGTAAACCTAGTTTAAAAATGGGAAAAATTTAGTTAAAAGAAATATTACCTTACAGATAGAATAGTACCTCAAAATAATAGGATAGTGTCACTACCGAGAAATTCCGAGATTTACCTGAAAATTCCTGGAAATTGCAGGAAATTTCCCGGTTTTATCAACGCCCTAATTGTACAATGCAAAACCCAAAATGTCCCACTTTGAATACAAGCGGATTTGTCATTATAACATAAACTTAATTCAATAAATGTTTTTTACTCATATGACAGATGAAGTTTGACTTAAGACAGATCATTTATTTATTAGCCTCAATTTTGAAACATTATTTGTAATATGTAAAATATAAGAATTTTACAAATTAAAATATCTAATAAATTCGTAAACATCTTTTCTATCTGAGGGATACAGACGGATAAATTCGTCTAGGGACAGTCTCGTTTCCCAACAATTCCAACTTTAACTTTAGCTTTAAAAGTTTAAGTTAAAAATATTTAATTTTAACGGTCAAATTATAGAAGAGCCTTTTAAAACCATTTCCTAATGAAATAACATTTTGTTAGTTAAATTTTTAGTTTAAATAAAAAAATTAAATAATCATGCATCGAAACAAGTTATTACTTTTGCCAGTTTCTTTATTCCCTCGTGTCTATGAAATAATCAATATGTAATTTCAATTCAATGAATATTCAAGTAATAAGCGGTTGGTTACGTATTTGCCATAGAGAAACTTATTGTATAATATTTTTGTATTTATTCAACTGCAATATAGTGTTGTAAATTTACATCGTAGGAATCTCATGGAAAAACCCCTTCAATTTATTCTAGAACTGAATGGAAAAGTATCTTTGGCTGTTCGGAAGTGGGTCACGCCGATCGTTGACCTAATCGGTGAAAAGACCATTTTCACTCAATTACTCAATGATGCACACGTAACAAAGATTACACTCATCAGAGTTCCACTTTTTCTATTGCATAAAGAGTTAAAATAAAATAAGCTATTTTTATAATTTTAATGGTGATTTTTGTTTTGAAACCTAGTAAATGGTGCATATATGTATTTGTTTACAGATACTTGTAATTCAAAATTAGTAATTTTGATTCCACGTTAACTATTTTTATATCTTATTGGGTACCACATATAAGTACCACATATTAAGTTGTAACGTTAACCCTTTCAGTCCCAATGACAATTTGGCATTATCATTTTAGATTTTTTTTCTGACCGCCTATAGCCATTTATGATATCAAAAAGCACATCATTTGATTCTTCAAACTTTTTCTATTAGAAAATATTTTTTATTAATCCCAATAGATGTCAGCCCTATTATTTTTTAAATTTATGATCAGAAAAATTATGCCAAATGGCATCACTGGGACTGAAAGGATTAATAAGCACGCTTTTAAATAACATTCTACAAACGCAAACATCTTTAATGTGACTTATAAACTACGTGTTGCAATTTTTGTATTGTTTTTTAATTTTAAAAGCATAATTTTTTAAAGATTAAACTTTAGGCTATGCATTTCAAGAAAAATTAATTAAAAATAGGGTACATGATTAAGAAAACTTTGAAGTGGGGAACAGGAATTGTGAAAATTTTTTCGTGCTTCTTTCTTTATATGTCATGAAAATGTTTTGAGAATTGTTTGCTGCACAGAGTGCATTTACTATAATGCATAAGTTCTACAATTTAAAAATTCTCTTATTAACCTTGTTTCAGTTTTGTAGAAACTCAATTCAAAGTGAAATTTTTGCAGGTTATTTTTAACGAAGCTAAAAAAAAGTCTATACTTGACCTAAAAATTGACAACTAAGCTGATTTTAAAAGTACCATCATTAAGCAGATTATTATACTTATATATAATAAATTACTTATTTAAAATGTTTAATGATTTTATATGACAATAAAAACAAGCTCTGGAAACAAATTTACAAGATTAATAGAAATAAAAAAAATAGAATCTAACATCGCATTTATCTATCAATAAACACACATCAAAATATAGAGAATTAACCCTAAATGAGAATAAGAACCATCAACGTGATTACTATTATATATCACCTATCAATGCATACCTTCTGATTATGCTAGTTGAAGAGACTCTCCCACTTAGTACTGGCACACCATACTATCACCGGATATAAGCGAAGACACCTGATCTCGACAAGGTATAAATTTCCCCGAATACACTCGGCAAAAGCGTAAAACTTTCTTACGATGCAGTTTTAGCGCTCTTTCTTTAGTCAGCCGCTTGTCAAACCTTAAAAAAAGCCTGTGGGTAAACATTAAGGAAAAAGAAACTGCGAAAACGGAGAACTAGACCGCTGACCTGGTTAGTCCAAGTACAATGCCCCAATTCGAACCCTGTCCCAGACCCCATTCGCGATTCTTAGCTCATTCTCAAATGTGTTCTTTAATGCTCTCTCTCTTCATCAAGTTAATGATATTTACAGGCTTATTTAGAGGATAGTATAATGACGATTTATACGTGGTATCTCCAGCAGTTGGACATGTTGGTAAAATATAGGAAACTATATAAACTATCTTATGAATTATATCATGTCTATACAGTTGGTCAGAATATATTTTGAGGAAAGTAGAAAATCAGTCTGTTTTTCTATTTAAGATGAAGAAAAGATTAAACAAGGATGAGATAAACGAACAACTCGATGGATATTATTTTTATTTGTTCACTTCATGATTATGGAATAAACTGCAGAAACGTTTAAAATTGTAAATTTTAAATTACCGTCGCTTAGTTTGAAAAGACAAATATATTTGAAGATACATGAAGAAAACGTTGGCGTAATTGGTTTCATTGTTAATAATTGACGTGTTTGGCAGCATGGAGATCCTATTTCATTAGAGTAGTACACATATCTCACTGAAAATATATTGTCTCGGCTGTTTTTGTTTTCAGTCAGACGTGTGTACTATTCTAATGAAGCATTATCTACAATCTGCGAAACATTACATTTTTACATAATAAAACTTGTCTTCTTCGTGTAACATGGATAAGGTTGTGGCTATTCTCTAAATAAAAATATATTGTTTAACATTAATCATTAACGTTTGACGAAATGTAGTCTTTATATTAAAAACATTTTAATAAACTTATAAATTTAATGTAAATATTAAATATACATACCCTTTTATAATTTCTGTTCTTTAATTTCGCAAAGGGAAGTTTAGTATCCAATAACAGAACAGGAAATTTTACAATAACAATTACAAAGAACAACCCTTCAATCCATAAAACGCAAAGGCGTAGGAAAAGAAAGAGTGGCGATGTTCCGCCAAACAGTTTACTTTTCTTCTCGTCTCATCTTTTCCGTTTTTAAGAAAAAAAATATGAGAACCAGTTTTGTTTGAAGAGAATGTTATGAAAAATGCTGAAGTCTTCATGTTCATTGTTTTTAGTGTTGTATTTCCCTGTAGATGGACAGGGTTATCGTGAAAGCGTGCATTCCAGTTACTAAAATAATTGTATTATATATTTTTTTCATGTCAGTTATAATTTTTTGTGCAACTACATGTTATACCAACTAGGATAATAAGCTCAAAAAAGAAAATATTCATATGAGATAGCGATGTTTTCAACGGGAAAGTTAAATAAAATTAGACGTAACATGTATAGGCTATTTTACGAGCATATAATTAAAATACTTACTATAGCGAGTGAGTTGAGTTAGAGTCGCGTTAGAGTTAGACAAGGGCTATTGGTGACGGGCGTCGTAATTTATATTCAGTCAAGACGAGCCAGCACCTGAGTAGGCACCCAAAGCAACTTTATAGGGCCAAATCGTACGCAGCGTTTTGGCTTGGAAGCATATTTAAGGTGCACTCCCTCTGTTCTATAATTATAGTTTGAACATCTAAATTTTTTTTTATCAATTTCGTATACATTTTACACACAATTCAATTACTAAAGTCAATGAAAATTTGCTATTAAAAATTGTGGTTATGAGCATAATTATACTTATCAGTAGACAACCAATAAATATTTTTTAATGCTAAGAAAATTTAAGTAACTTTTGAGAATGCTTTACAACAAAACAAAGTTAACCAAAATTGTCGTCAACAGTTGACCAAAGCTTCGGAATTTTTGAAATTAAATTTCTAAAACGTATAGCCTTAAAATAAAAATTTGAACCTGCCCTATAACGTTTTGAAGCACCTGTCTCAATGCAGTATTTAGACTTGTAAGTGCGGATTATAGTATACGGATCAATATTGGGAATATAGTCAATTCTACCCATTGATTATTTATTTTTTCAATATTATTAAAAAAAATAGTCTCTTAAACTATTTTTATTTCTAAGTATCCACTTGTTTGCTTTCTAAAACTTAACTCCTCGGCGCAACAGCCCATTGGTGGGCCAAGGCCTGCCGTGCCCATTTGAGCTTTCGTGATCTAGGGCTCTGGGGTGCTAGGCATATGTCCCGGTAAGGTGGTCACCCTCACGCGGAACCCCCAGTGTTTAGTTCCCAAGCATGCTTGGTCCCCATTTTATCGACCCACTTAAGGGATGAAAGGATGGGTCAACCGCGCCCAATCCGGGATTCAATCCCCGGACCTGTGGCGTGGCAATGCGAAGTACTACCACTAAGCCTTCCCCTCACCCACCCTCCTTTGCTTTCAATCCAAATAAAATACATAAAATTTTTGAGTTTATTTCTTACTATAGGAAAGGTTTTGAAGTTTTCAAAACTAAAATCGGTGACGTGTCAGAACTAGCGATGCATAATTTGCAAAGACATCTTATTCGTTTTATATTGTCATAACAAGTATACTTTAGAAAATTTTGTTAAATGTCTCATCTATATTCTGCCTCAGTTTCACAAAAATTTACCCGAAAAGCGCAAAATATGCATGTCATAAGTTTACATACGTCAGATCGGTAACGTCAACTTCCGAAACAAGTTCCGGGTTGAAAACGTCATTTTCGGAAGAGAACTACGTCATTGAATCGTCCACGACTACTTACAATGTTCCATGCTGCAACTTCAAAAAATACCGGTAGGAAAAAAATAAGATTTTTTTTTTAAATACATGCACTTTTGATAAGATCAAATCGGTAACGCCCCCTAAAATAGAAAAATATTTTTTTATATCAAATGAAGATTTTCATAGACCTGAAGAAACCCACGTGGTTTCTAGTTTGAAAATACGAGAAATAAAACACAATCTTATAAATTAGTCAGATTGATTTTTTTTTAAAAAATACGATTCACACACAGTTACTGATTTTTGGTAGACTTGTCCTTAAGACGTTATAGCATAGTTTTTCGCTACATTTTGAAGTTATAATAGTATATTAATAACATAATTTAATTTCGTCATCTGAAATGTACGCCTCATCACTTCTGTGAATTGGCACTTTTCATAATATCGACCCATATACATGGAAAACATGGTAAAATTGCATTACAAGAATTTGCATTTCCTTACTGCATAACTTTTTTTTTATTTGATTATATGGATAATATGTTTAGTTCCTTCCAAACATGTATTTTTCTTTTAAATAGTAAAATAGAGAAATAAGCTCATAAAAAATTTAACAAGTATTACTGTGTAATGCATGCAACATTATCTCTTATTACATTTTATTAATGAGCCAAATTCGTAAAGCTCCAAATGCCTTAACAAGTTTATCAAAAAAATTTTCAAAATAAATATGTCTTACTATTTCAAAACCATTGATTAATGAAATGGCAATTTTTTTATGTAACAGTTGCGATTTTTTTTATCTGTTTTATTTCGGACATTATGCATCATAGTTATTAGTCCGAAAATTAAGTTACGGTAGTTAGAATACGTGCAAGTGACAGCTTTGATAACCGTTATAAAACTCGCAGGAACAAGGGTTAGCATTGTATAAGCGAAAACCTATCCTCCTCCACCTTTCTTTTATGTTAGATTTTTAAATAATGAATAGAAAGTAACTTTGAATTGGATATCTTTTTAAAATTTGTGCACTATTAACCCATTATCGATGACTTTTTGAATAACCATTAACACCTACTTTTCGGTATAAATTTTTAAAAAAATTAAGTTTTTAAAAGACTATGGTTAATACGATAAACTTTAGAAGGCGAATGTTCGCGTGGCAGATTTTCTTGCCATTCGTCGTTAATGGGTAAAAATTGAACTTCCGGGTTCTCCGAGTTAAATCTGTTTATTAAAATCTTAAGTTTCACAATATTCAGTTTTTTTTTATATTAGAAGCTGACCAACAATATTTAGAATATGTTTATAAATTGTAGAATGGAATATTGTGGACATCAGAAATTTTAGGTAAAAACATAATTCACAAGCCTCGTAATATATTTTAAGAATGTTTATGCACTATTGGGGGAAAAAATTTATAACTCAAGATATGATACTCACTCCTAGGAAAACATATACCTTATGTTTACTTAAATATACAGCTTAAACTTACAACTTATGAACACAGTCGTTTACCTTACCTACACACAGAAAACATCTTAAATACACACAGGGCCGGATTTCTAAATAGGCTATAGCCTAGAGCGGCGAATTTTTGGGGGAGGCAAATTTTAAGACCAATTAAAGCGGCATTTGGCATAAAAAATATTCTTAAAATATTAGTAGCTTTATAATAAAGAAAACAGATAATTTACATTAATGCGTAAACCGCAATGAGCCGTAAATTATTAATGAATTCAAGAAAAGAAACGTTACGTACAATGAGTACCAAGGGAGGTTCTACTTTTTTTACACAATTATTTAATAGTCTTAGAATTACCGAGGATTTAATGAGAAACAAGGCCACTAGTTAAAGACATATTCAAATTATCTACATTCCGATTTAATTGAAGAATGTATTCATTTAAAAAATCACTGCATCACAGGAATATAAAAACCCTTAGTTAAAGGGGGAGAATATTGTGACAGGGGCGGCAAATCGATCGTAGCCTACAGGCGGCAAATCTTTAAATCCGGCCCTGAATACACATATATATCTTACCTGGAAAAAGTAATTTGTCCTGGTAAAAGATAGACTCCTCTAATGTACATATACACTCGAAACTTAGCTTCTATCTAATAAAATTCTTCCTTTCATTATAACTTTATATACTCACGTGGCTAAATTAATTAGAAGGAAACGCATGACATGAAATATTTTATCATTATTTAATTCATTCATCATTATTTCAAAAAAAAATTGATAAACATCCATCATTCAACTAAGAATCAGAGTGTAATTTTATTTAATTAGTGTCATTTCGTTTTTGCACGTAGATTGACTTCCTTATAGAATAAAAGGCAGAAACAAGCATTATAGTTTGGATAGATTATTTTTTTTCATAAAGCTCTTCATAGTTTCTTTAATTTCTTACAATGTCGATAACAATTTATTCGATAGTTTCTACCTTCACTGAATTTTTACTAGTACTTTTTTTTATGATTAAATTCATACAATAAAAAGTATCGAAAAAAAGTTTTATGGCACAACTTAGAAAATACCCTTCCAAAAGACCATCAGCAAATTCTCAGTTAATTTGTAAAATTTCCTTCCTAAGAAAGTTTGGCTTTGTTGAATTAACGTCGCAGTACATTAGAGCTAAGAAAGAATATTTCTTATGAATTTTTCTGCTATTAAGTAAATTGAAGTTATTTTATTAATTGTACAGAGTGGATTTTTTTTAAGGAACCACGTATCAACTATTCGTTATTTGTTTTGGAGCCTCTTTTAAAAGGTGCCACCCTGTATAAGCATCATATTGAATGTTGCTAGCTACGAATTAAATATATTGTCTTGCAGCAAATCCTTCTTACAAGTAATAGTTTTGTGAAGGCTGCATATATTGTTAGGTTAAAAAATGTTGCAACGAATTTAACAAAAACAGACTCTTAAGAAACAAATATTGATTCTTTAGCAATAATTTTCCATAACGAAACTTTATTTAAACGAAGTTTTAATTTTAACAGTTGATTAGTAGCTATTGTTCTTACCACTATAATCGTAATTCTCGTACAGATAAAATACTTTACTCCAATTTAAAATATATTGTCAACTTGAACTTGCTTAGTAACGTAACAAAAGCATACAAGGCATATAAAATAAATCCAATCAGCACATGATTGTGATTAAATTATAATAGAATGAATTTTTTTATTATCCCGTATTTATCCCATGCTTTTTTATTCTAAAAAGTTAAAATTGGTATTGAATGGTTTTCTGTTTAAGATATTTCGCTGCTGATTGTTAGTTGAATACAATGTGTAATTGTAATAAATATCACTTTTGGTTAAAAACTAAGATTAATTTTTCACATTTTTATTATCAAAATCACCCACAGTCACATTTTTTTAATGCTTTATCCTATAATAGTATTTCTTTTGAAGAAAGTATTTTTAAAAGTTTAGTTTAACATCGTTTTAATATCTATATAAACATGTTACCAAATACAAAATGTGAAAAAATTAAAGTTTTTTACTACTAATTATGCTGACAAATACAAGATTTTCTTTCTTTCTAATGTCTCATCTTTCATCACAAAAAATAGAAAAATAATTAGTTTTATTATCTTTGTTTCTAATGTAGGTTAAATAGTGTTTATTTGCAGTTAAAATAATTAAAATTACTTGGCCTAAAAAATGGTGAATCATTGGTAAGAATGGTAAATATACTTGAATACTTAGATATGAAGCTCTTACTTAGGAATGAAGTTTATTTTTGTCTTCACACCTGTACAATTTCATGTTTTGAATAAAGTTTTATTCAAATTTTCAAAAGGCATATTTGAATTCTTGAGGGGCAACATAAATGCTAAATGAAAATAAATTATTTCTCGAGGTGCGATATGTGAATCAATGCCAAGTGCAACAGAGCACCAATCGGACACCGACCAAAGAATTCAGGAATGAAAGCTGGAAGGAACTACGTCACCTAAAACAAGCCAATTTTGTTTTTAACCAATTATTATTTTTTCTTTTTTGTTAAACAATTTCATTTTTAACCCGAATCAAATATAGAAAATATAAGACAATTTTAAATAAGAATATCGTATAGATTTTCGATAAAATGTCACAATTTTGTTGCTTATTTATAAAATCGAATGTTTTAAGCATTAATTTAAAAATGTGGTTTGTTCAATTGTTGGAATTTAGTTGAAAATGGATTAAAAGTTATTTAATTCTTATAAGTGTTTCATGGTATCCTACTGAAAATTCCGTAACCGGTTAGTTTCACACTAACTATCTAAGACAAACCATTCATACATTCCAAAACACTTATTAACCTTTAGCTCTACGTTATCGAAAAGCTCCATTGCCAAGTTATTCCCAGTTTTTAAGTTACTTTTTTTTATTTGGTTACAAACCGAACCTATTCCGATGCAACGTTATCCAACTCTTTTCCACCTTCCTTTTTAATTAAGGGCAATAGTTTTCGAAAGCGTATTTAAATAGAACTTTCCTCTTTGCGTGTAGCGTGTATGCTACCATGTAAAATAAAATGCAAGGGAACATGCTAATAGGCAATTATGTCAAAGTAGTGATACGAGAAAACAACCAATAAGTATGTCGTTAGACATTTGTAATATAGATGGCAGCAGCAAATTAAAGAGAAAAAAATCTCAAATTCACTTTTAAATTCTCATGTTATTTTCGAAACTAATAAAAACTAACCTTTTATGTCTCTCTATAAGACTCTCACTGATTTTATTATTTAATTTTATGTAATTAAAAATAATTATGATATTTATAAATAAGGAATTAAAACAAAAACCAATTTGTAAATTTTATATCAAGATATTAGCTTTGTATTTGATGGGAAAATTTTTTCAACGCATATTGACATTTCTAAGAAGGATGTCGATTTAGGTTAATTTGATTACATTTTTAAAACACCTTCATTTTAAAATTAAAATGCGAAATTTCAATTTTCTTATACAATTTGAAAAGTATAATTTAAAATTAGCAAACATTAAGTTATTTGTTCTTATTTCTCTACATTTTTAAAGAAATGTTGGCATGAACTATCGTCATGACTTGAGGAAATATTATTTTTTAATTTTTAATTTTAACTATAATCTTTTAAGGACCACTCGGCCTAGTGGGACCGGGTATACGTCAGAAATAGAGGTGGAGGGAAGTTTCAGGTTGAAACGAACAGTTTACCTACAACCAAACGTTGGTAGACGAGTCCATTCTGAGTTTACAGCCGGGGGAGGGGTCTGGTACTTAAAGGGTTAGAAAAACATATAGGAATGAAAGTAACAAAATTCAATTAAAAATACGAGTTTGACAAGTTTTAGACCTTACAAATCGATTCTCATATTTCAACTGCTACCATCATAATACATTTAAACTTAATAAATCTTAAGTAATAATCGAAAGCTTTAATAATCACGTTTCCGTTCGTGTTTATAGGAAAGTCACGCGGAATTCTTTCGTGCTTCAAAGCCATAAGCAGAAATAATTCTGCCCTCCCCCTCCAAATAGCTGCGTGTTTGGTTTGAAGCTATTTTATCTGTCATTAATTGGGTAAATTGTCGGAAATAAGAATTATAATGGTTGTAGGTAAACTATATGGACATATGGAAATTTGCATATAAGCCTTTCTAGCTATTGATTTTTATAACAACAAATTACAGAATTTTGCACGAAACTGCCTAATTTTGTGTTCATTTCTGACAAATATTTGCTTTGACTAAGTTGTAAATAAAATTATGGACCGAAATGAACTTATGTGCATCGAAATTCGAAGCTATGCTCCATCTACCACCCACCATACTGGAAAATATTACTTACCCCGAAATAGACATTTCTCCAGTTCAAGAGTTAAATAAACAAGCATACACACATTGCTAGTTATTTGGAAAAATCATAAAATATTTTTTCATGTGTGAACCTCCATTATGAATTTATTTATTATTTTTAATTTCTTTTTTTTAAAAGATTAGTAGACGTCCGTTCGATTTGGTGTGGTCATATGATTGAATTAAAATCCCACTAGATATACACGAGAGCTCTATTGGCGATGGTCCTTGTAATTTCGAACCACGACCAAGTGACGAGGAGGATTCTGAACGGACCTCCCAACACAACCTTATAGAGGCACGAAGGTGACGTCATAATTTCAGATTAGAGCAAAAGTTAGCTTTTCGTCAAACCTAAAATTTAAACACGTTGGTTGCAACTTTATCACATCGATATGTTAGGCATCTGCAAGCGCACGATCCGAAACTAGAAGAAAAATAAGCTAGCTAAACTTAAAATTTCGCCATTGCGTGCCTAGCTCCCACCGTATCCATGGCACTTTTGAAGAGATTTTTTTTCTGTGGGTTTGGGTGGACGAAATTAACATACTAGTAGGTGAGGTGTGGTAATGAAATGAGCAGAGATTGGTGACACATAGTGGAGACTTAGTGGCGTGGGACGATTTAAAGTTGGACCTTGGGGAGTGTTTCCTGAATTTTAACGCTGTCATTAAAAGACGGATAGTGTCCGGGAAAAGGTAACTATATTTTTTAGTTTGTTAATTTTTTTTACCACACTTTAACCTTCAACTCAGAAGTTTGGAGTTGGTGAAATTTCTGTATTCCGATAATTCGGCATCTTGTTTATTCCGACTGGATCTCAGTTTGTAGTGAATGGACTGTAGTTTAAACTTTTATGACCTCAAACTTCTGATAGCTTAAAGAGCCTTAAGGCCTTTAAACTTAATAAATTTTGAATCTCAATTGCAAGCCTATTAGACAGTAGAAAATAAATGTCAAATATCTTAAAATTTCGAAATTTATTTTTATGTGAGAATATGCTCATAACTCAAACCTATTTTAAAAAAAAACTTCAATTAGCAACAAGGACTTCACATGAAAAGTTTCCAAACTATATTTTGTTCTTTAAATAAAGAACATGCATCAATTTCTCAATTAATTCGTTATGGTTTAACACTTTGTTTATGAATCATAATTTTGGATTAAAAGGTAATACATTTTTTAAAATTAGAACTTGAAAACCTCTAACTAATTATGTTTGTTTTAAAAGGACAAAACAATAAGCATTAGCATACAAAAATAAGTTAATGGTTTAAATATAAAAGAGTGGAAATTGCTCATTTCAGGACTATACATATCTGTCGGAGATCAATTTTTTTTTTATTTAAAGTTTATATTTTATGAAAAAAGAACTAGTTATCTTTTCTAAATACTTTATCTAATTATTGGTCAACAAAATCGGAAGATGCCCAAAAGCGTAACTTTACTACCTCATCTTTATATAACTTCATCCAAGGACGAAACATTTTTTAATATAAAAAACCATTTCCTACAGTTAAATTCGAAACACCAACAAAAGACATCCATAAAATCTACTCCAACGCAATTATCCCATTTGATATAGCGCGAATAAAAGTGTTGTTTCCTGTCAACTTTTCAGCCCCCGCTGTTTTTCCACTTGGCATCACGGTTTTTTTAACTGGACCAAGGACAGAAGTTACCATGGTGTAAGGTGTGTTGTACTACGGCGATGATCTTTATGTTAATAGTCAACGATTTAGGATGAAGGCCGATGCATGGAAACAAAGTGAAATGACCAGTGTTAGATAATGAATATTCAAAGAGTTTTGTTGAGTCGTATAGAAATAAAAATTGTTTTTGTTTAATATTGAAATTATTTAGAATTTTTGTAAGAGTGGACACTAAGGCGGCATTTAACTATTTTTTTACTAATTATGATAATTTATACTGAATTCGAACATTTTAAAAATAAATTTCAGATACTTATACAAAATACAAAAAAATAAATACACAAATTTTTGTCGACCAACAACAGGCCAGAGGCCCAGCAAGGTTGGTCCAAAATAAATCTAATACATTACCAGTTTCCAATGACCGTCAAGTTTATTCTTAAAATCTTCTACTTTCTTCGAATGCACAACATAATCTGGTAAAGCATTCCACTCATTGACAACTCTATTGTAAAAATGTTTTCTTACCTCCCTTCTAAAATACTTAAAAATATTATTCGGACATTTCAAAAATTGTCCTTATAAAAACAATTTAAATATGATTTTGGTGTAATTCATTTTGTTTTAGACAATCTCTCTAACAAAACTTTTATTTTTTACTATTTAACGTTAACGAATCTCTACCAAACGGAATCTTTAGCGACAAAAGAAATTTTCTGGCGACAAAACACACAGTACACAGAGTAAAAGGATCACGGTATATACAGTTAAAGTTTACCATTGGTAGTAGTCCGTTTCGTGGTGCTTGTAAATTTTTGGCGACTTTATCGCTTGCACCTACGAAATGGAAATGGACCCAACAAAATTGAAACTATAAATTCAAAACTAAAACAAAAAATTTAGTTATAGTAAATTAAAAATTTTTTTAATATTTAAAAACACAACACGATGTTTCACTTCTGTCGAAGTCATTGCGGCTTAACTAGACCAAGGACAGAAGTTACCATGGTGTGAGATGTTTGTTTGCATCACAGAGGTAGCTTTTATGCTAATGATGATTAGGCATAGTAGACGAAGGACAATGCGTGAAGGACTGGGCAATGGCTTCGAAAAGGTAACAATGAAATAACCGGCATTGAATCGATAGTCGTGATGTTTGTATTGCAGTAATCGTCAGATGAATATTTAAGGAGCTTTCTTCAAATAGGTTGCATAAAAACAATCGGAAATTTGTTGTTACCAACATTAAATTTCGGAATTTTGGAAATTCAGATACACCTTTTTTTTCTCTAATTTTTAAGGTCTGAATTTTTAATCTGAAAATCAACGTAAATTTAAGCTGATATGTTTGAGTAACCTAACTATAACATTCATCCCCAAAACAAAAAAAAAATTGTCAGGTATTTATTTAAATAAATATAAATTCTTAAAATAGTTATCGATATATATCTATATATATAATACTCTTATACGGAACCCAAATTTCCTTATATTTACATCTCTGGAATGGCAACAATCGAAATGAACCAAAATACTACTAATTTCAAAATGGACGACTGAAAACAACAAAAAAGTGTTTGAAGTGTTTGAAACAACAACTTTTTAGGATAGAATTAGTAAGTTTAAACTTAAACATGCATAATATTAGGGAAGTTTTAAGGTTTGAAAATTTAAATTATAATATCTATGGACTGAAATACCAAACACTATTAATTTTCCCTTTTTTTATTAACAAAATTGTTTTTAAACATAGTTTCTAAGCGTTGACGGCTACCACGGTTTCCAATTTATTTACAAATGGATCTTATTCAAGCAGCGACATATTTTCGCAATGATAACCATTAATTTAATGGCATTAATTTGTAATTATGTTATTTTAAAATGATACTAAAGGCGGTTAACCTAAAGGACCATGTCCCGGGGATTGGCGAGCGATAGCGAGAAGGGGGCGTGCCCCCTAGTATATATATCTAATTCTCTTATACGGCTCCCAAATTTCCTTATATTTCTAACTCTGCAATGGCAACAATTGAGTTGGTTTACACTTTCGCCTACATAAAGAGAAGTTGATTTTGATTTACTCTAAGCGTTATATAAGATTCGTTATTAGTTAAAAAAAATTAGGATATAATCAGTAAGTTTAAATTTAAACATGCATAATATTAGGGACGTTTAATGTTTGAAAATTTAAATTATAATTTCGATTGACTACCAAAACTATTACCAAAATCTACCAAACACTATTGTTAATAAAAAAGGAAAAATTCAAATTGTTTTTAAATATAGTTTCTAAGCGTTGACGGCAACCACGGTTTCCAATTTATTTACAAATGGATCTTAGTCAAGCAGCGAAATATTTTCTCCATAATAAAAATTAATTTATAAGCATAAATTTGTATTTATTTTATTTTAAAAGGATACTAAAGGCGGTTAACCTAAAAGACCATGTCCGGATTTGGCGCCAGTCGAAAAATGTCGCCAAATCAAAATGACAACAAACCGAGGGTTTGCCAAGTCTGTGAAATGACAAAAAATAATTATTTAAAATGCTGCTCAAAACTAAAAATGTCTGCTGAGAGAACATGAAAGATTTCCTTATTAAAATTATCGTGCATGGCAATTGCGATCGTAGATCGTAGCGATATGTTAAAATTAGAAAATCAGAACTTAACAGTTTGCTGCAAGTTGAAAACAATGTACATAAAAAATAATTTAAGAAATGAGTTCTTTTAATAATTAATGATTAATAATATTTTAAATATATTAATACGATTTAAGAATTTTTAACGATGAAAGAAATGGACAGGATCAACTTATAAACAAAGTAGCAAAATAAATTCTCTAATACAAACAGAAAAACTGAACTATGTGATAATTTTTCGCTTAAAATACGATCTGTGGCTATTTTTGTAGCCAATGGCTGCCATAATACCAATTTGGCGAAAAAATTGCCGGACATGTTCCTTAAGGTTAACCCTTATGCTAGACTAAAATATTTCAATGAACAGTGAGCGAGCAAAGCGAGCCTGGATCGCGAAGCGATCCAAAGGGAACTGCGCAAGTAGTTCCCTTGGGTTGGCGAGCAATAGCGAGAAGGGGGCGTGCCCCCTAGATTTTAAAAAAGCCTGACAAGTTATTTATCCCGAGAAAATTCGCGGATTAAGTTTCAAATTATTTAAATACGCAAAACATAAATTAAAAAATAATTTCCAAAACATATTATTACGAAATATGTTTATTCGATAAAATTCTTTTCGATCGCACGATATGAATTTCAAAAAATCATTAGCACCTTGTAAACCATTTCAAAGTATTGAAAACATTCATTTCTGAAATTTTATGGATCATTATATTGTCATTATTAAGTTTCAAAAAAATATTCGCCAATATATAACTTATACAAAAATAATTAAATACCAAATATTTGAACTTAAGACAGAATGAGCCCGAATAACCAAGGGTTTCCAAACCAAAGTACCTCTGTGTTAATCCAATGGAAAAAATCATTTTCTAAGCCACATTTTTCTGACTATTGAATATTTTTAAAAATCGTTTTTTATATGATAAATGTAGCTGACTTACAGGGCTCTATAAGCCCACTTTTGGAAATTGGTTAGTATTTTTTTAAAAAAAATTTAATAATTAATTTTTAACAAATATTCGAACCAATTTCAAGAAGTGCGATTATAGATACGTGTAAGTCAGCTACATTTATCATATTTATAAAAAAAAACTACTCGAAAAAATATTCTCAATACAGCCGGAGAACTGTGGCTTAGAAAATATTTTCCATTGGATTAATACATAGAAATTAAGCTTAAGGTGCCTACCTTTTTAATTTAAAAACTATTTTCTCATGTCTATCTGTAAATGTCACAATGGTGTTTTTAAAAAAAATAATAACGAGATATATCGGCGTGCGAAGGCAGTAATCGTCCCATTTCTACACCCCCGTGCAGCTGATTCAGAGAAATATGCAAATGGATAATTTTCTAGATGCCAACACCCAAAAAAGGAACGAAAGTGTAGGTGAATATGAAGTGACTGAACCATGTTGGCTTTGACCTTGTCAGAAATTACTACCCACGATGGCTAGAATTGTGAGACATAATAAAAATAATTTAAAAGGCATTAAAATAAAGTTTAAAACTTGTATTAAATGAACTTTTTAGAAAGCTTTTTATTTAAAATATATTAACTTCGAAACTGTTAGACCTAGATATTCCCGAATTCACGCGATATTCTATTTATGAACAGAGTATATGACGCATTTTTTCAGTTTTTTTTATTTAAGAGATTTGAATTCAGAAATGTGTTATAACTATTAGGAAATTATTACATTGCATTTAGTGTTACTTTTGTCATAATTCGTACATAGATTGAATTAAAGACGCATTACTTTTACTTTAGAAAGCTCCGAAAAAAAACAGCACAGAAGAAAAAACTGAATGGAGAGAAATGAGAATCCAACGGTTAAAAATTTAGCCTTAAACTTATTTCCCGCCATTTATATTTTAGTGTTCTATTATTGGAGTACTATTTTTTAAAACAGTTATTAGAACTTAATAGAAGCATATTTTTTATAATGCGAAGAGTATTTATCACCTTAATATCAGTCTCAATACTACCCCACCTATGAAAGTCAGTGCAACCATACATTGTGTATCGACATAACTCAATACATTTTAATTTTAAAAGGTATACTATCTCATCGAGGTTACATCACCACACCCAGAGTTTAACCTTTCAAACATTATCTCGGTACAAATAATTAAACAGGGAACCTTTTGAACAGTTCGACGCTAATTATTTCGTTGATTAATCGGGGTGGTCAACAACGTCCAAGACGTTCATGTTAGATTGCCCAGCAGATAGACACAAATGTAGTATTTATAATGAAATGTTATGTTCACAAATGAAAAATGAATTAGGGGTGTAATATTAAAATTATTGTTATTCAGACAGGCTATGATGGATTGATATTTTCGAGTGCCTACGGTTTACAAATATACTAAATATATATGTCTTTGAATTTCTTTTTATTACGAAACTATTTTTCCTTCCAGTTAAAAATATGCTATAGTGCATTAACGTTTACTTAAAAGAAAACTAAACTTTGGTAATCAAACACTTATGTTAATTAAATTCATTATTAGGTATTTTATGGGAATTCTCAAATTTAAAATTAAAAGTTCATTCTTGGGGAACTAAAAATACTTAAAATGCAAACACAAAAATCATTAAAAAAATACAAACTTTCAAAACTAAATGCCACAAGGTCGTGATTAGTTTTAGTATTTAGGTTCGTTGTAAATGAACAAGTTCTAGTGTGTAAATCAAAGGTTAATGGTTTATTTATTCGTAGTTAGACATAAAATACAAGGGGTGCCCCTATTGGTAGCTTATACCGCACCGTGACAGGAAATTACAATTAAACCTCGATTATCCGTCTCTTTTATCCGGAACTCTGTTAACCGACCATCCGTGATGAGTCAACATAAAAAAATCACTCACAAGGTCATTTTCAATTGTAAAAATGAAATTCCAAAACAGATTTTGAAATCGGGAAACTCCGTTGATTTTAGGATAAAACTTCGGTAACTCTATAAGTTAAAAGCTTATTATTTCTGGTAGTAATCCTAAATTTTCGGGAAACTTCTAAAAACATGAGAATCGTGAGAGAAATAAGCTCTTTTCCAAGAACACTGTTCGGCAATTAAAAAAATAATAAAATTTAAATAGTTATTTATGCAACTAGTGTGAAAAGGCTTTTTTAAACGAGTTGAATAAATTATTTCACGAGTTTAAAAAAGGCTATTTTCGACGTGTTGTCATACACTATTTTATAATAACGTGCAAAAAAGTATTTCGCTCAAAAAGTTCATAATTATCGCATAACATTTCTAATTCTAAATCCATATTTAACATCACCAATGTTTTCGTTTTTTTTTCTTCAAAAGAGAATTTACTTTTTTCCCGGTTAATTTTCAATGCCAATATAATAAATACGTGCGAAAAGTATTTCTTAGATTGGCATTGAAAATAAGACGCCAAATAAAGAATCACGTTCAAATGAAGAATTTTACCCCAATCACAAAGCCGCCGAATAAAATATCACGCCCAAATAAAGAATTTTACACCAATCAGATGCTCTTATTTACTTTGTCGCACTAGTGCGTAAAAATAACTTTGAAACACGATTTCGTTAAAAGCATCACTTTTGCCACGATTATTGATTTGAAAGTGTGTTTTTTTGCACGATACGGGGGGATAAAACGGATTTTTTCACGCAATTATAAAAAAAATCTTTTTAAAAGCACTTTCTGTTTGCGGATCAAGCCACAATTCCAGAGTTAACTTACCACTAATATCAGATGTTTATAACTGCAAAACCATAGTGGATTACTATTTAATTTAAAATTCTCTATTATCCGGAATTTTCGCTTATCCGACCTGCCTTCGGTCCCAATTAGATCAGATAATCGAGGTTCTATTGTATATTAGAGGATCGGTATACCTGAGAGGTCAGCGGGAAGGTGCCGGTAGTTCAGGAGCTAGCTGTAGGAAAGGGGCGTCACGGGCGATGCGGAAACCAGGGCACATCGGACGCGAGGCGGCTCTGGAGCTGCCGGGATAGGATACGGATGATGAAGATTGTCGCAGATCGGACTTGGATGAGCAGGAAATATCGAGCACAAATGAATTAATGAGACCTTTCAAAGTCCCAGGACGATCGCTGACGGCATCCGTCAGGCAAGAGGGATGGAGTCTCTCATGCGTATTATAGCAGCCACGGCAAAAAGTTGTTTAGATTTAAATATATTTTATGTCTTGAATATATATTTTTTACAGGGTAACTTCCACATTACATACTATGTAAAAAGTTAAATATATATTTGGCTTTCCCAGCTTCTCTCTCCCCCCCCCCCTCTTTTACACCTCGAACCGCACAATTTAGAATTATTAACATTCATTCCAATTTTTATATTGAGTCACAATTGAAATTCTAAAAACTGTTACCGAGACAAATATCTATTTAGCACTTAATTATATGGGTATTAAATGGGTAAGAATCACCATCACCAGACTCATCACCGGACATACATGCACACTTACACTCGTTCAGGGACAAAAGGTGTACCTTGTTCCACAAATACCAACCAAGCTTCTCCAGACCATCTTCTTTCATGTTTGGATTTGCAGAAGAGTCACCTTCTCGAGAACCCTGCACTGATTCGGGACTTTGTGTGCGAACGGTCTTTTGGATTTGAGATCTGGACTAAGTGGAATAAGAAATAACAACATGGGTAAGAACTGAGACCTCCTAACCTTTTCAAAACACAAACTGCGATGGAATATCCAAATTTTAAGAACTGAAAGGGACACAGTACGATCTCATGTGACGTCATGTGACCCAATAACCAAAATTAAAACCTTATTTAAGGAAATTTATTATTTTAAAAATAGATTTTAAAAAACTTTACATGACATTTCCCAATAAACTCGCATTTTTAGAACCTCTCCCCCCCCCCCCAAAAAAAAAAAATTGTTAAAAAAATTATTTTCTCTATAAATACTACTTTGTAAATAGTAAGGTGATCCGAGGACCAAATAAAAAAAGTTTGGGGCGGTTTGGAGACCCCTGGGTTCAAAGGGTTAACCAAACCATATTACAATGGAGAAATATTCTTTCCCCGAAATCGTGACACCTTTTTTCCAGGTGAAGCCCGCCTGTGACGCGAAAGGGCACTTCTGGCGAAAATCTCATTTATTCGACCAAATTATTTGGCCTAGTTTCGGGCTAAAACCGTTTCCTTGGCGACCACTTCGTAAACTTCCCGCCCATCGGTCAGTTTGGCGCGAAAGTGGACGAGGTCACGTGGTAGAACAATAGATGAAAACAAATTTTGTTGTGCAGAGTAAAACCAATAAACGTGAATCAATGCGGCTGTCTACCACTTAGTTGCCTTAATTTGATTGCAAAGACGGAATTGACAGTATCGGATCGATGAGAAAACACTGGATCTAGTCTTTCAAGTAATATATAAGACTTAAAACTTTGCTTTTTAAGAAGAAATAAATGCAACAACTTAATTTAAGCATCAAAAGGACATTTTTGGAGCAAAATGTTTAAATATTTTGTTAGTTTTAATGTGGGTCTATCGAGATACAAATGTATGTTAACATTTAAAATGTAAATACGGCCCAAAAGCAGAAATATTAGTACACAATTCTTAATTGCGAATTGATTTTAGTATTTAAGAAACTTATACCGGATTCAAGAAACAGAAAAACAGGCGTATCAACAAAAAGCAATCATTGCAATTTTACTTGCGTGCTTCCTGGAGAAATAACGAGTAAAAGCAAAATACAATTTCTCTAGTTTTTCTGAACATATGAACAATACCCCACACAAAACAATGCTCAAAATTAATATTATTTATTTTAAATTTTCTAACTTAGCCCAATTTTTAAAAAATTTAGCACGAGGCGACTGATCTAAATTCACATCAACTTCGTTAGTATAACAATGGTAACAAAATCAGATTAGCCGGATCAAAGTTATCACTATTTTTACAGGTGCTGATGCGCTTTCAAAGCAAAACTAGGGGTATGTAACACTACACGACTTTAAATAACCACTAAATAAATCAATACATTTCAAAGTATCTATTTCTTTTTAAGAAATTTCAATAACTTTAAAACCTAAAATGTTCTATGGCAGATAGCATGCGCGAATTTCTCGAAAACCTTATGGTACGTCCGACAGGTGCTGCGAATTCGTATACTAAAATTGAAGTTCGTAGCTCTTTTAGTTTGAGCTGTAGAGGGGTTTCAGGCAGACGGACCAATGTTCAAAACCACTTTTTTAAAATCAGCAGCCTCCAAAACATGTAGAAAATACAAACTCCCCATTTCTGATTTTCGACCCCATTCACAATGGCTTTTACTAACCTTGTATTTCATATTATGTAATCGAAAGTAAAAGGGAAATTGGAAAAAAAGTTACGGAATGTTTTTTTTAATTATAAATAACCTGATGCGCTAATTCGCAGGTTTAAATAACCCAACAATAATAATTTGTTTTTGATACAACCTTAACCATTGATGAAAAATAAAAACTTGCGCATTGCAATATTCTTATCTATTTTTTCAGACCTAATTTCAGCGAAGGTTTTTTTGTATTGTAATGATTTGTATCACAACAAAATAGTTCCGTGTCTAATTTCATAGCTCGACCTGTTCCGTCCAGACAAATTAGCGCATGCGCCTTGGGCATCCCGATTCACGCTTCCAACTTGGGACAAAATGAATCAAAAAGGTGAAAGTTTTTTCCCTGGCGAAATCGTTTGGTTTCGGTCACTCGTGAAAGCGTTCCATCCTTGTTTTTTTCTTCTCTTTATCCGACTTGTTATTGGTATAGGTTAAAAAATTTGACTAAAAAATCAGTCTGTGGATGTCCTATGATTAAATTTTGGTGGATGATTATATTGATAAAATATAGGTAAGGATATTTTGATTTATCTTTTTTGTAATAATATATGGCAAAGTGTGTTTTACTGATGAATAATTTTATTTAGTTTCTGTAGTAAAGAATGTAACTTTGGTACATTGTCATTTCGATTGTTATTTTTTTTTCTCCTGAGTTAGGAACAATGGGGTTTTTCTGAAAATGATCTTATTCTGTTTAAGAAAACCGACATATTTGAAACTTATAATTGCCGTTTAATTCTTAACATTAAAATTGGATCCTATGATTTATTAAACAAATATATAATAATATTATAACACGACGTTTAAAGTTAAATACATTAAACATATGTATTTGTTAGATACGTTATTGATCTAAATTAGTCAACATTTTAAAGAGGATACACTAAAACGTAAATTCTTATACAAGAATAGATATTACTTATTTTGTGTACGTTTTTTTCTTTAATAGTTATACTTTATTTGTTAAATCTGATTATAAATTTGCTATTTTGTACCACTGATAAGGTAGAAAACTTTCCTTCGTATTACTAGTCTTTCTTTTAAGCATAAAACCCTTAATATAAGTAATCATCTTTGACATACAGAATCTTATAAAATATAAAAGAGCACCTAATAAAAGAGCACCATAAAAGAGCGACTAATTAAGAAATTTCCGAGTATTGAATATTTATAGAAATTACTTTCAGTAAAAGTAATTGCTAAGTAAAGTATCTTTGAATAAACTTGCAAGCAATTACTTTTATGAAAGTAATTGCTTGCAAGTTTATTCAAAGATACTTTTTTTTTGCTACGAGATAAATTAGCTTTTTGACATTCATAGCACTATCCGAATTTATATTATTTTAGCGTTATTATAAATCTATTATTTTAGCACTATTATAGTCCGTTTACTAAATAAGCCGGAACATTTTTGGCACAAAACACTGGTTATTTTAAATTTACATTTAACTAGTCTTTACTAAGCTATAATTAGATAAAGATGTTAAAATACAAATGATTAAATGGAATTTTTTTGGTTTTCAGGAGGTACTTAAAAATGACATTGTTGATATATTTGAAGATGATATTTCTTGCTCGAAAATTTTAAATTATTGTTCGAATTTTTAGTTAAATGATGTTATAAGTTACGCTTCTATTTTTAGCGCAAGCAATTCTACATAATTATTCTTAGAACTAAAAAATAAATTTGGAAAACAATAAATAGAATTTGGATTTGCGAAAGTTGTAAAAATAGCCAGTTTTTGCTTTTTAAAGTTTAAATTAGAACCAAATGTCGTGTTTGGCGAATTTGTTTCGAAGTTGAATACACTGTGTGTGAAAGCGGTTCTGTGACAGTTGCTGTTTTAAACCTTTGTTTTTTTCGCATTGCATTGCGCTGCGAAAACCGTAAAAAAAATCCATGAATTTTTTATATCGACACTAAATGCAAAAAATAAACTGAATAAATATACAGGAATATTTACTCCTAGAAATTGGTTAAATGTTTGTTTTAATTACGCCAGAACAAAGGTATTTAGAATCGGGTAAACGCATAACGGGAATGGCAACCATAGCATCAGACTTCACCGCAGTAGCACGGAAACATCAAATGCCGGTATGGTCGCCAATATTTTTTACAATGTGTGTAAATATCCTTTATATTTATTTAACGTTCCATTCCCATTTAGTCCCATTTTTTAAATTCCCATTTAGTGTCGATAGAGAAAATTCTTTTTTTTTTTGCTTTTTTTATCCCTGTATTAATGTGCGAAAAAAAAAACATTTATACATTTTAGAACCAAAATAGCCAATACAACAAATAGTTCTAATTAAAACTTTAAACGCCCAAATTTGGGTATTTTCATTAATTTTAATTCACCGATTCAATAAATGTTCTCCTTTATTTGCTAAATTTACATATTTTTGCAGTTCCAAGAATACTTGTGTAAAATTGCTTGCTTTAAAATGTAAGCGAAGTCTATATAATTTTACTCAATATTATTTTGAACAATGATTTATCCATCGAAGCTGTGATATCTACCCGGTTTTGTTTCGAACATTGGTGGGTCTATCTGAAACCACTCTACAGTCCGAACTAAAAGAGCTAACTTAAAATTAGATGAACGAGTTTCTAGTACCTGTCAGACGTCATATTAAGGTTTTCGAGAAGATCGCGCATGCGCAAGGGGTAGCTGCCATACAACTTTTTTGGTTTCAAAGTTTAAAGTACCTATATAATTGCCTTTTCAATGCGTGTATTGATTTATTGAGCGGTAATTGAAAATTCGTGTAGTGTTACGTACCCCTAGTTATTTACAAAAAAGCAATTGAATTTCTCATTTAATGGAATATTTTTGTCGATGCTATGCTGTCCTAAAGTAAAAGGGAACACTTGGGATTAGGTTTCGGTGGTCTTAGTTTATTTTATGTTCAAGATATCCTATCAAAATATTATTAGTGTTCAAAAATAAAGTGAAAATTTTATTAACGCAGCGTTACATGCATTTGTTTGTGTTTAGTCCATATTTATAAATAGCTAGTATAATGCTTGTTAGTATTTTGATGCAACTATTTTACTGTGTGCACATTTTATTAATAAAGCTAATTAATAAACTATCCTCATTAAAAATAAAAATTACTGTCATTAAAGCCCAATGGGACATCCTTACATATTTTCAAAGCATAATTTAGAAAAGTATGAAGAATTAAACACCAGTTTAGTTACTATGAAGTCCATTTTATAACTAGTATTAGGGAGACATGAAACTTAACAAAAGAAGACAAAAACAACTTTTTAAGTCAAAAAAATTAGTTGTATTCTTATTTGCAAGTAACAAGTTACATAAAGTTACAGCTAAATACAAAGGTACAGCTAAATATAGCCTTAATTTCTAACTTATGAGCATATTTATAAACTATCATGATTAACGACATGAACAAAACATTTATATCAAAAAAGGTTGTCAGCACTTTACGATTAGCCGTAGCATTGTAATGAATGTTGTTAAACTTGTATTTTATCTAGAAAATAAACAATTTTAAAAAAACTAGTTATCTTCATAAGATCAATGTTTGAGGATAAACAGCCAACTCTGCTTGTTCGTAGTTCTACGATATTAATTTCAGTAGCATATGATCAACAGTTGCAAGGTTACACCCCCGCACACAGTGCACATACCCCTACATCATTTCCAATTGCTGTTCGTCATTTTAACTGTAAACACGGATTTATAAGCAATTTTTTATGAAAAATATAATAGTACAAACTTATAACCCAGTTTTTTTTGTTTTCTATTTAAGTATTCCAAAGTCTTCTCTTCATTAGACTGAACTGAAATAGTGTGACGAATTCTTACTGTAAAATCGAATTGTTTAAATTATAATAATTCATTCCTTAATTTTCGCTTATCGAACTGAAAACAATAGACATTTTAAAAAGACAACAGCTTTAAAACCTAAGGTATTGCAAACAATTTTGCTGCACAATTTGTTTTCGCTTTTGAGCCAAATTTGTTTTTTGATCATTCTACTTCCTTGGAACTTGGCTAGCAATATTTTGAAACAAGTAGGATCATTTAAAATTCATGAACATGCATTTAGTTTTCTAAATTTACTGCACTTTTATTTTGTGATTTCAATTTTTTTTTGCCGCATCTTAAGTTTTAAGAAAAGATTAAAACTGTTTTTCAAAACAAATATTAATTGTAAAAGCATGAGTATTTAGTTTTTCAGCATAGATTAAACAAATTAAATGCTTAATAATAAATTTTATAATCTAAAAAAATCATTGTAAATTTTATTGATGGTATTCATTGTAAACAAACTTGGTGATTTATTTAACTCATTCGAGGGAGATGCCTAGTTTCTAGACATACTAGTGCAGATTAGTGTCTGCTAATTTTACTAGAATCTACTGAATAACTAGGACCAATTACGGAGCGATTAAGAGCTAAACGAGAGCAAACAACTTTACGAAATTAGCACTATAAGATTTTGGTACCGAAGGGAGCTATAAACAACCTGAAAACTAGATAAAAGAACAAGAGCAATCTAATACATCTTTTTATAATTATTTGTAATATTTTAATAAGCGCCTTCTTCCGTTACCAAATAAGGGAAAGTACACACGATTAGCATAACATGTAGGAAATGTTTTCCGTTCAAACTGGTTGTTGGATGAGATTGCATTCAGATGACCTAAAACGAAAATTTTAGTTTTTGTTTATATCATGGTTCAGTTTCTCTACTTAATAGTCAAAGGGTACATTTCTATTTTTTTGTAGAAGAAAAAAATTGTAAATGACCGCAACGCTTGTCCGTGGCAGGTTAATATTTAAATTTATCTGCACTTATTTACTTTGCAAAAATGTAGTTGAGACGAGAATTTCTGCTCCTACTCTTGAACTGAAAACCAGAAGTTCTAAAAAACTAAGCCTAGTTACCTGTTACTTTAATACTCACTGTAGTTCTTATAGAAAAACAAGTAGGTTTCCAAAAGTAACCGTCACCTAGAATCACTTTCACACAAGAATTATAAACCTTAGAAAAAATCGACACACAGCCATTTAGTTGTAATTTAAACTTTTAAAAGACAAAATCAAATATTTTCAGTAATTTTCTTTCGCAAATTCAATTAATATTCTATATTGTTTGCTAAATTTATTTGCAGTTCGAAGAATAATTATGTAAAATTGCTTGCTTTAACAATGGCAACAACGGTAAAATCCTTGTATTGGTTGCCGGTGACATTTGGTGTGTTTCGAAAATGACGCCTACGCCAAAATGACGCAAACTTCGTATTTAATAAATATAAAAATAAATGTAACTTTAATAAAATAAAGATTTTCACGTTATTGCTGATATGACAACATCGATTTTTATGAATAAAAATTACATTTTAATGCTTTTCAAATAGGAAGACAGCCGATAGACAGGTAGGCAGATACCCAGACGGACAAAATGTATAAAAGACCGGTCTCTGATGTTCGATCTTTAAAAAAATCCCTTAAGATACATCAAAAAGAACCGAACTTGGAGAGGGGAGATACGGAAGGACTTCTTCAGCATATCAATACATCCATTTCAATTTAAAAAAAATTATTTTTAATTAAAAAGAATGTCGGCTAACAAACATGAAAATCTTAATTTTTTTTTCGATAGGCCCTCTGGCTTTGAAGTCTAGCTGTCAGATTTTACGATGCAATTTTGCTTATGAAATTTATGTGCAAGTATTGTACAACTGAATTAAGAGGTGTTAATATAGAATTATTCACTTATTCATGTTATTATATTTCATATATGCATGTCATTTCTCCCGAATGCGTGTCGTAAATTTATTTGGTATAATAGTTGATATGGCATTAAATATGGAATTAGATAGTGAATATTGCTAAATGTTGGAATGCAATAACAAAAATGTGATGATGGGTTCAGTAGTAGTAACATCCAAAAGGAGTAAGAGTCAGAAAGTCAGAATAGAGACCCAAAGTTACAATTTGAGATTGCGACATTTTTGGAGGGATTTTAGGTAAATATCATACAAGCTGTTTAAAATCGGTAATATTTGGTGCAGTTATCTATTTTTAAGCCGTTTATAGTTAGCCATAGGCTACCTGTTCATCTAATTGAAACAACATAAAAACTAATTTTAATAAACAATAAATTAAGTCGAAATATAATTATTAAAAAAAAATTAGTAAACTTTTCTTAAAGTTTAAAAACAAATGATCATAAACAAGCGAAATGAACGTAAGCATCAGAAATTAAATCCTACTTAATTTGCATAATTTTCAATTTTATACTCAAATCAAAGTAAAATACAAATAAAAATAACAGTTTCTCAGTCATTTTACTATATCAGTTTATTTTTAAACTTTATTTTGCAAAAACAAAAAAAAAAGTTTAATCGATAACTTGTGATAATATTTTTAAAGCCAACCATTACCCTTTTTATAACTAATCGACGTCAGATCTGATATCTTAGTAAATACATCTGGCGCGATACTGCTTATATCTTGCTGTAAAAAAAAAATGTAAAGTTTTTTGCTGAACTGTTGATTGACGATGAGTTGATATCAACGTAATGTGTTCATCAACATTTTTGAGAACAGTGTTTATGGTTTAAGTACCAAAATGAATTTGATAAGATTTCTTCTACGATTTTTCTATTTTTTTGCATTTTAACCACCTAAAACTTTTATTAATTCTATCAAAGAATAAATCAAATGGAAACAAAGAACTCATAATTTGTTTTGGTTTTAGTTGATACTTTTGGAACCCTAATAAAATACAACTTTCAGCAGAATTTCAAAATTTATAGTATTAGTAGGGTAGATATGACTACATCGCGTAATTATAACCAGTGGATTTAAATAATTATGTAACAAGTATTTAAAAATCCTTTATAGCGCCACCCAGGGAAATTGCTGGTCACTAGTCTTTTTTTTATGTTTTAAAAACTCTTCACCAAAATAAAAAAAAAATCAGATACTCTGAAATATCTACTTTGGAATATATCACTTAAATCTGATTTTACTGTTTATCTTGAAAATGTTTTTGAAAGTTCTTGTTAAATTTCTGTAAACTAACATTGGACTTTGTCATGACATTTTTAAAAAGGTCTCAATCATAACTAAAGTATTAAATATTTTTCTATCCCTTTTTGCATCTGGGGTAATTTTTAGACAATAATTTATTATAATTATTTTAAATAAAAGAACATTGCTTATAAAATAAAATATTTTACTTGGAGGGCATCACAGTACTCCATTCCGAAATCGGTATCTATGGCTTCGATAGATTTTGTAAGAATTGAATGTTGAGTTTGACCAGGTATTTACATCATTCCTAAACCTAAAAAGAACATTCTCTGTAAAAATTTAATTTATCTTGCACCAAAGTTTTTTAATAGTCTTCCGCTTCAAATACAATCTTTAGTTAATCTTACTTCCTTCAAAAACCAATTGAAAAATCTTTTGTTTGATATTTCCGATATAGAGAACTATTTTTGATTATGCATACTTCAATTATTGAAATAAAATAACTGTACAGTAATTCATTTTGTATTGACTAACCCTCTTAAATATACCCCCGACACTTCTGTTGCCATAATATTTTTTACTTGTAATTTAATATTTGTTCTTTTTTTGTGTTTGTAAATTTACATCTATGTACTTTTTTACGTTCGCCAATATGGTCCTTGTGACCCTTGGTGTTCTATCTACTGTATAATTGCTTTTGTATTTTTCCCCCTTCAAATTAATATCTGTTATTTTTGTGCAATAAAAATTATTATTATTATTATTACTCCCCCATCACCCCTACAAAATAAAGCTTTAGTCTGAGAAATACTTAAACTAAAATCAAACCTTCCTTATATCAAACCGATGAATAGTTCAAACGAGTTAAATTGCTTTTCGGAGGACCCCACTCGTGAGGGAATTAATTGGTATAAGCTTAATTAATTTCAATTACAGGTTGAACTATGATAAGGTGTCGTATAATAACCCAAACAAGTGGTGTAAATAGAGACAGCGTGGGTTAATAAAGAGAAACTTATTCCATTTCTAGTATAAGCATTTCGCAAGACAGTATTTATAGTAGTTATAGTAGATATTTAGACAGTATCCCAAACATTTTATAACGTTGAAAATGTATCATTGCTAACCTAACCCGATATTTTTCAACTTTTACAATAAAAACAAGGCAATAATAAAGCCTTTTTTTCCTAGTTCTTGAACGTCTTAAATTTCTATCAGATTACTATGAGTAGAGTACAATTAATAAGGTTTTTGATTGATTTGAGTTTCTCAAAGAGTATTTAAATAATAGTTAAAAGGACGTCTACTTTAACCTAAGGACTATTATCTAGACATTATACCAACCCACCTTACATATCGAATGTGATTAATCGCATACATATTTTTTTTTATATCCTGAACGAGTTTTTTTAATGGTCAGTAACCTCATAGTAAAGAGAACTTAAAATGAGTTACAAGAAACATGAACGCTAGTCACAGAAGGCGTAGGTATGGACGGACGTAGGATGCATGTTGAAAAACGTCAAGTGGTCAAGTAAAAAAAATATGCGGAATTTATTCTTTAAAAGATCTTCATTTATTTTGCAGGGACATTTTGGATGTTGGTTGGAGATAGCAATGGATAATATCTAGCGTGCTATCTAGTGCCAAAAGAGAATCCGGATACCTTGGAGTTTCATCTGAACAGGAACTAAATTGAAGAATGCCGGCCCCAAAGAAAAAGTGCATATGCCAGCTGTGCACATGTGGGTAAGTAAAAAAATCCTTTATTATAGCAAAACATATTTTATTGGTCGAGATATAAAGTAGTTAACATAGTAAGAAAGATAACAAAAAGGAATTGCTTATATTTGATTAATTGTTTTTCTACGCTGGAAAAAAATCAATAAACTTAAAACAAATGGTTAAATTGTATGATAAATTGTATGACTTTCCGATTAATTTAGATTAAATGTGTAAATTTTTATCGTATGCAGTGAATATAAAAAAAAGCTCTAAATGTTCATATAAACATTAAAATTTTTGAATTCACACACACTATCTAAATGTCTATTACAATTTATTTAACTTATTTTAGTTCAAAGTAAAATTTAGGAAAAAGCTGCTAACGTCTTTCCATAAAATTGATTAAAGACTAGCATGAAGAGTATTAGAGTGGTACGAAAAAATCATTATGTCCTACATTCCTTTTACAAAAGTACACTCATTTTCATCAGCGTTCAGTATGCCGTGGCGTAAGACCTACATTTCAATTGTTCCTTTTCGCCGATAGCGTTTGGAAATATTGATTCTACAAGCTAAGCATTCATTTCCGTGCTACTGTAAAAAAAAATTATGGTTTATGGTTGAAAATCTCTCATTAACTTAGATTGCTTAGAGATACACGTATTTAAATGGATATAACAGACCGTTAACAAAATTTTCATTTATCATTAGACCCATTTTAATTTTGTTGAGTATAAAAATAAGATTTCTTATTTTTACAAAAGAATTTTAAACAAATGTGCAAGACATTGATAGAATTAAAATAGGTTAGTAAGAAATAATTTATAAAAGTCACTGCAGACTTGTTTAGGAACTACCCAATACAATAACAATTCTTGAAAAACAAACTAATGACGCTTGAATTTACAGTGTAGCAAAACTAGAGTAAATACAACCATAAAGTATTTTTGACGATATGTTGCAAGAAGTATAAAAATGCATTACCTCAAACTTTTTTTTGACATGGTAGATCATCTGGAACTACAGAGTAAATAATAGCTTTTAAATGTGAATTTCTATTGCGAAATACTTAGTGTCTATATTCTGATATTATCGTGGTTGGAAATAAATGGGATTGATTTTCACAACTTCATTACGTAACAATTACTCGTGATAGTCTAGTGTTCATTAATACTTTTGCGTTGTACCATTCAGTGGTAACATTTATTTACCTTTTTATTTAATTACTGCATAATATTCTTATCTTTTATCAGTTTATTGATTTTACATTTGGTTTGAAACCCATCTAACCCATCCACTCATTTTGCCCATCACAAATTGAGGGACATACGTGGGTTGAACTACCTTTAAAAATCTTCCGGATAATTACTATTGACCCTGGAAATATTTGTAGGACATTAATAGAAAAAATATACACGAACAATGTAATAAGCTAAGATACAAATTTTAAAATACAGTTAAGATTAAACTACTAAAAAAAATATGAGTACTTGCAACAGTACCAAAATACTATGTTATGATTTATCGTATCATTAGATTATGATTTGTTAAAAAATTATTTCTTTTGCTCATTTCAGTTTTAAAAAAAAGGCACTTTCAAAACTCGTATAAAAAACCCCATTAGAATTTGAGTGAAAAAATTCTCAGTTTCAAACTGTAAAAAGTAGGCCTATAATTTTCTTATCTACTACCTATTTTAAAATACTTTTACGCAATTTGTTAAGATTTTCGTACATTTCCCGTAAATTATTCTAAATTTGTGTACTTGTCGTTTTTTGCTAATGTCCTGTTAAATTACATTAGACAACTGTCCTTTCATATTAGTAGAGATTATATAATACCACAACATCGAGCGAAACGGAATTGAATAAACCGAAAAGCCTAAAAACTTCAGTTTGTTTTCCAACTGTAACTGAACGAAGTTCTTTCGATATCAGCATATGATGGATGCAAACTCTAATACAAGCAATTTTCTCGTCTGAGACTCGTAGCTCATCCCGTGGCCATGAAGCAAGTGTGTCGATCAATAAAAATTCTAAAAAAAATGACACAACACCACAATACTACGGCCAGCGTGACCTTCGTTTAGAATTATGAAGCAAACGTTACTACACGACTCTTTGTCAAATTTTTAACAGTCCAATGGAAAAGTTTTAATTGTCGGATTGTCGGTATAATAAAACATATATTTTGAAAAGCTGTGGAATCCCTAAGTACTTCCACTTCTCCTTCTATTCATGTATTTATCCTCTATGACATTGGGGTGGCAACACCTAGCATTTACGTAATTTATATTAGAGTCAAGGTTAAAAGTCAGGGCCAATATCAAAATGGCGTTTGAGGAGATTGTAATTCAGAGCGAATCTCGGACAAATTGTATACAGGAATAATCTGTTTTAAATATGGAGGTTAGAAAGAGGTTAAGATGCTTGGCAAGGAAAAAAGTATAGCAGTCTAAAAGACGCCAAGTCTTTTTTGATAGGCCCAAACAAACTGCTGCGCGCGCAATTAAATATTAATAGAGTTAACTTTTAATGCAACGCAGTGAAACTTTGATATGTATTTAAAACAAGGGTCGTAACAGAATTTATCGGCCCGCTTCCATACAACATTTGAAAAAAAGACGTCAAACACAGTATTAATTCTATATTAAACATTTACACGCTAAATTAGACTAGTTTTATTTATTTTCTATCGAAAATTCAATAATTATTTCTTATCATTATATCTCGTCACATTTCAAAGAATACGTAATATCCCTTGCTTTTAAATAGAACCAAAACATTTCATATCAACATACAATCAAAGAATCTCTATTTTGAAATATATTTGACGTCCTTTCAAATTGATTTATATCGCAAAAATAATATTTTTTATTTATTATTTCAAAGAAATAAAAATTCTAGAGCGATTGTTGTGAATAGCAATTTTATTCTTATAAAAATGGCTTCTTATGCTTTCTAAATGAGCATTAAATTTTGAAGTTTTTGATTTCGAAGTACTTCAATTATTTAAAATTGTTTTCAGAGATTTTCAATGTCTTCTGATTTCGATGAGCTGAATTTTTTTTTGAAGTATCACACTTGCCTGCAGCATTTGTAGTTTAGGGTATGAAAGTGGGTGACGGACGGACTGAACGAATATAATACCTTCCTCTTTTTACGTTATAAACGTAGTGTAGAAGCTAAAAGTTCTAAATTAAAAAAAAATATTTTTAGAAATAAACTGATGATTAAAATAAAATGTTTAATGAAAAGCGATATAAAATTTAGTTTTTAAATTTTTATGAAACATCAGTTAATATTTTAAAAATTATTCTCCCTTACATTTATTTGTTGGATGTACCTTATACCATTTAGCTGAACTATTTGTAGTTGAAGCTATAAAAGTTAAAAAACAATAACAAAAAAATGCTGTCTTAAGTGTAAAATATGCCTACATAGGGTTCATAATTAATTATTACAAAAATTTTAGAACCTTTCCCCGTAAAATATAAAAAATATTAAATGTTAACACTAATAAATTTAACAAAATAAACTGTTTTGTTGTACTTTGATTCAACAACTATTTAAAATGATTTTTTACACACTTTTCTATGGAATTTTAACATGCGTGTTAAATTCCCAGAGTTTCATTCTTTCGAAGAAGAATAGTTCTAAAATAAAAATATAAAATTGCACGTTACATCGAAAATTTATTCCACTAATTCTAACCACCTAACGGGAAAAGAAATATTTAGTGTACCAGAAGAATCTATCTATAATTATGAAATTGATCTGATGACGATTGATGTAGAAAAATGACTGACTTATCTAGAATAGGTTGTGAAAGCTCTTAATGCTAGAATTAGATTTGTACCAAAGTTAAACACGGGCTATTTGCAACCATAGCATTCGACTTGACCGCAGTAGCACGGAAACATCGAATGCAGGTACAGTCGCCATTATCTCAAGTACTCTCTTATATTCAAATCGCTTTTCCACTATAAATAAATTAGTAATTTTTCTTGGTTTAACAGAACTTTAACAATTCACCCAGTCTGAAAAATAAAATATAATCCTCGGTTTTAAACATTTTAATTTTTAGTATTACCTAAAAATGTTCTGTAGCATTGACTGGAAATCGCATTAAAATGTTGAAATACGTTTTAGTTTTACTTTAAAAATAATATATTGGATGCGATTAGAAATTAAACTCGAAAATTAATAAATTCTTTAATTAAAAAAACGTTATCAAAAATTAAATTTTGAATTTAATGCTCGAAAAACTATAACATTTTTCGATTGAACGTGTAATTTTATCTTTGTATTTTGAACTTTTCTTCTTCTAAGGAATGAAACTCTAGGAATTTAACACCCACAACGTTTATTTCCAATAAAAGTGTGAAAATCATTCGAAACAGTTACTAAATAAATAATTTAGGGGCATCCGATTACCGGGGACTTCCGCTTACGAGCGTGTTTTTAACCAAGTTTTAGAACTTTTAAACTTTCTATTTGGGAAGATAATTATAGAATTTAGAACAGTTGTAAGCACTCGAACACTTTTCCTGTCGTCATTGTGTCGGGAAATTAAATTATTTAAACGAATCAACAATCGCATCGCTTTTAAAATCTCCAGATAAAATCTTCACCCCCACTTTAGTTAATTTTGGTGTGATTAATATATATAATTTCGAAAAAAAAACAAAATTTTATTTTTTGTTTTTAAAATATTAATTTGAAATGCTTGAATTTAGTTTTTATTTATAATCACACGTGTTCTCAATGCATGAATAAACACATTTAGAAGCGCTTTTATCAGTATAAGAAGTCAGCTTTTTTATGGTATAAAAACTGGAGTATTCTACATAAAGTTCTTGCTTCAATACTAATTAAACGAAATATTTCAGTTTTTACTTTTATCCTAAATTTTTCTTGTAGAATTGTCTAGGATTACATTTTAATGTATTAAAACTTATGTATCGTATATTAAGGTTTTAAATAATAAGTCGATATACATGCGTACAAAAATTTAATTTCTGTATATGACTTTTTTTGTTGTACTCTAAATACTTAATGGGGAAAAAGACTATCTACCAGAAGAGTATCCTTAATTATGAAATTGGGCTAATGATGGTTGATACAGAAACATGACTAATCTATTTAAAATAGGATGAAAGGTCTTTGTTTGATTGAATTAAAATAGCACTGAAAGTTCCACTCGGGCTAATAACAACCATAGCATTCGACTTGACCGCAGTAGCACGGAAACATCGAATGCAGGTAGAGTGGCAAATACATTAAAGACACCGATTTTGGCACTCTTCTATTCTACTGTAAATAAATTAGTCATTTTTCCAGAACATTACCAATTCATCCTATCCGAAATTTAAGAATAGTTATTACAATCCTTTATTTTGACAATGTTTATTTTGATTAAAGCCTAAAAATGTCTACCATAGACTTGAAATCGTATAAAAACTCTTCAAATATATTTACTTTTTACTTAAAAAGTACATTCATTGCCCTTAAAAATTAACTCTAAATCTAAATTTTATTATTCATGAATTTTCTAATTAAAAATTTTATGCAACAATTAAAATGTAAGGAAAAGATTTTAAATATTAATTTAACTACGTAATTAGAAATTGTTGATTTAACGTTCTAGATTTTTATACTTTGGAATTATTATTCTTTGAAGGAATAAAACATTGATTTAGGAATTTAATTTGTGTTACGAAATAAGTGTGTAAAAATCGTTGTGTTAAGTTTTACTGAATAAAAATATTCGTTTATGTATATAATAATGTTTAACCCCTCAGCTTTTACATTATAGATTATTTTTGTACCAGTAATGTATGAGAAATTTTTAAATTTAATATCGTTTGCATAGTTACCTAACTGCAGTTAGATATATGGTTCTTTAATCTGAACCATACTGTTAGTACTATAATTTTATTTTGAAACATTTCACATTTTTGAAAAAAAATAAATAAAGTTTTCTCGTTCGTTTTTACATTACTTTTATAATGTAAAAAGTCTAATGTACCATAAACGCTGGGTTCGCCTGTTCGTCCCCCCCCCCCCTTTCACGATCCGAACCAAAAATGTTACAGGCAAGTATGATCTATAAGTACCTAAATAACCAGCAGAAGTCGTAAAGTAAATAAACGATTTCATTTAGGTAGGGGGAACCAGGGACATATGACCCCACTCGAAGTTTTTTGCTTGTAACTTTTAAAAAACACTATTTATGAATGTGTAAATGCAGATAATTTATACTTCATAAAGTAGTACACAATATATATTAGTATTTTTCTGTAGTATTAACTGCAATAGTAGTAAAATATAAATTATTTAAAACTTTAGTTTGGGGTCATGTATCCCAATGCATAGGGATACGTGACCCAACCCCAAAATGTGGTAGTATAACTTAAAATAATCAAAAATATTTTACCAAATAACAAAACTAATATCATATTATAAAGTTTATATAGATTTTATAGTATTTTCAGACAAAATTATTACTTTTTATTTTTATCTCATTAATTATGTTTATATTAACGAAATAATCAAATTTAAAAGTAAATTATGTTCGAAATACAAAACTGGGGCTTCTCTTATTTTGCAGAAAAAACGCATGTGGTTGAACAATCGCTACTATTTTATCAATATCATTTTGGGATGTATTATCCATTTTAGGACATTTAAAACAATTTCCATCGATTTTTTCTGCATATTGAATTGTAAGCTCGTTAAAAAAAATTCCCTTGTACCTTCCAAACAAACCTTATACTTCGTTAAGGACCCAGTCAGTTACTTTTGGGACTCCTGTGATTTTTAAAAAAATTTACTTGGTCTACTTCTGTCTGCTTTTGTGTTGTTTACTTGGGTCACATATCCCTAATTGGTTTGGGTCACTTATCCCTAGTTGCACTTTTGTTTAATCCCAAAACAAAGTTATTTGCGAATAATTACATTAGCACTATTATGCATGTAATTGTAGCTAATAGCATGAACTAAACAAATAACTAATTGAAAAAATCTTTCTTTTAAACCAAAAAATGTAGACCGAAAAACCTTACGGCCTCAAAAATTTACTTTCAGTGCATGAAAACGTATTTCTTCGCATAACTTAACAAATACGCAATGATTCAGCTCTTTTTTTTTCACCATGTGATCAACTGGCTGAAAGGAAAAAAGTGATGCCACTTTCAACTCACAAAACTTTTCCATTGCTGAGAAAAAGGCATTGGGTCATGTATCCTTAGGGGTCAAATGTCCATAGTTCCCAATACGCATTATACAACAATCCCAAATAAACACTTAAAATTTCATAATTTTGATAAAAACTATCTGAAAAATAATTAAAAAAATAAACATGATGTATTGCATAGTAGAAGTGCCATTGGGCTTTTTTGATGATTCATGTGTGATTTAGTATTTATATAAATATATAGTTAAGAAATACGTCATTATACAAATAAATGCGTTCAATTCTTTGAGTAAAAGAGTATATTTTTATTAATATTTCAGAAATAATTATATTATAAAGTAAATTATAAATTCTTATAGGGCATTTTGTTATCTTTTCTTAAAAAGAAAAGAATTTTGTAAAAACACGGCGTTGAGTTTTTTGACGGTGAAAGATTCTAAGGATGTCCTAATTATGTTTAAAATAAAGTATATAAAATAACAGAAAGTAGAATTTTTCTTTCATTCTTAGAGCAACTAATTGTTTTTGTTAATCATTCTAACTGCTAACTAAAATTTTTTTTAAAGATGAATCGAAAGTTTCATACAATACAAAATAGTTTACTCAAAATTATTATTCATTTTTGAAAGCTATAAACAATATAAAACTATTTTTGGAGCACTACTGAGTAGATACGGTATATAATTGTACGAATAAATTTGTTTAAATCGAAATGGACAAAAATGTACGATTTCGAATTTTTAAGAACCTTCAATGCTCTATTTTTAAATGATTCTCTAATTTGATTCGATGTACCATACTTATCTGTGCTTTTTGTAGTTAAGACTGTGAAAGTGACAAGGCAGACAAGTTTTTTTTGTTTTAAAAACAGTTTTAGAGTTAAAATGCATGCCTACAAATAGCTCATAATTATGAATTTTCAATTCCCCGTAGTAAAATAAAAAAAAAGCTAAATACTGACGATTTTAAACTTCAAACAACTAAATTTCTGTTTTCCTTTGTTCTAAAACATTTGTGCAGAATTGCATAGCAATACACTAACAGTTCTTACAAACATACATCAAGTATTAAAAAATTTATCTTCTGCGCAAAATTAACTGTTTTGTTGCAATATATTTAACTGCCTAATCGAAAAAAAACACCGAGTATCTATCAGAAAAATATCCTTAACTTTGAAATTATTATGATGACGGTTGATATAGAAACTTGACTAATTTATTTAGAATAGGGTGTGAAAGCTCAATATGCTATATTGAATTAAAATAATTACACGAGGGTTTTGAGTAACCATAGCATTCGACTTGACCGCAGTAGCACGGAAACATCGAATGCCGGTACACTCGCCATTATCTGAAAATAACCTAATTCAACACCTTCAACTCTACTGTAAATGAATTAGTCATTTTTCCAGATTTTCAAAGAACATTACCAATTCATCCTACCTGAAATTTAAGAAAAATTACTACAATTTTCGGTTTTACACACAGTTTAATATTTATTATTGCTAACAAAAATTACTATAGCGTCGACTTGAAATCGCATAAAAATGATGTAATGTTTGGATTTTCTTTACAAAATATGTATATTCCGATGCGATTAAACTTTTTTCAAAAATTTGAAATTTATAAAACTTTTTTTAATGAAAAAAAAAATAAAATTTTGAAAACGTATATTAAACAATTTAATATGCAAAAAACTATTTAAAAATAACGTGTAATTATTTTTTCTTGGAACTATTCTTCGAAGGAAGGAAACGCTGTTCTGGGAATTTAATAGATTGTTTAATGATACAAGATTGTAAAAATCGATTTAAACAGTTACTGAATAAAAATATTGTTTGCTTCTATAAAAAAAAATTTACATTAAACTAGTTTAACCTTTAATTTTTTTTTAATACGCATAGTTGATAGTTTTTTAAACTAGCTATTCGTCTGTCATCCCCTTTCACAGCCCGAACCAAAAATGCCACATACAAGTGTATTGCAATAATATTTTAACTAATCAAAAGTAGTTGAATGTAAATACACGTTTTTAAATTCTATATGTATTATCTAATAGTTCAAAATAATTTTTATAAGTTTCATCATTTTAATTAAAACTATTATAAAAATAAGCATGCTAATAGTTGCCTAGCAAAGTTGTATATGCTTTGTCTTGATTGTTAATAATTGATATTTCTATATTTATCTTCACATTCATATTAAAATAACGTTATTGCACAATATGCATTCTATAATACTCTATCCGTATTCCGTGTTCGCATTCCATAGAATAAAAGATATTTTAGTTATATTTTTTAACGTTGGAAAATAATAAATAATGATGTCATAATACAAATTATACATGCCATACATAATTTTTTTAAGAGGCTTTAAAAAAGAATTTATAGTCATTGAGAGATTTCTTGAAACGATAACAGATTTTTATTAGAATGTCGTATTATTCGCTCGAAAATTAAATATTAAGTTACAGGGGGTTACATAATATTTTTTCTTTTAAAGTTAGTGGCCAATTATACATGTTTATTCTTCGAATTGCAAATAAATTGAGCAAACGATAAGGAATAATTTAATAGACAAAAGATTAATTAAAATAGCAAATAATATTTTCCTTTAATAAATTAAAACAAATGCTTTTTGGGGCTAAAAATGCTTTTTAGCGATATCTTTCTGACTAATATGATGTAAAAGCTCTATCCTGAGAGACAGTCAATGCTTAAAACCTGTCCGTTCTTTAAATTTCCGAAAATCCATTTAAGGATATATGAGCACATCGAGTTAAATCTAAGTGCAAAAGGCTTAAGCAGGAGGGGGGGGGGGGGGTGTCTTTTCGCTTTAAAATACAAAATGACAAACACATGAAGCCAATATTTTACACACATGGCCAAACGGCTAATTTATATTTGTAATAAGGTCATAGCGGGATTTGGCAACCATATCAAAAGACTTTACCGCAGTATCACGGAAACATCAAGTGCAGGTATTGTAGCCAATAAAAATTGCTTTATAATTTAGAAATGCTTCAAATGTACCCAAAATAACTTCAAAATTAAGGGCACATTTAATTATAAGTTCAGTTCGTATTATTGAAAAAATAGTTACTGAATTGCTGATTAGCTAATAGATTTGTCTGAGTATGTGTCAGTAAATCGTATCCACACAAGATTTATATATCTCGGAAGAAAAAAAAATCAACTTAGCAACCAGCTCTAATTTAAACATTAACTTTAAATATATTCTATTTATTATTTATTTCATAATATAAACTTTAATTGGTATTCTTATACATTTCAATTTTTTATATCTGAATTGTAAATGTCAGTACAAATAACAAATTCTAATCGAGCTTTGTTCATATCTTAAGGATATCTGTCTCTAAAGAGATTACACTGAGCTTTCAAGTTATATATTAAAAGGAAAATTAGGATTGCGGATTGAAAGCATGTTACATTTACAAGTTTCCGATTCGTACATTTAATGCAAGGAGAAAAAATAATAGCATTTAGATCTCCTAGTATTTAATACCATTCGTCAATTTTTACATGTTAAATCAACTTGTCCAGCAGATAGGAAATACCCCTGTGTTGTGTTATTTTGGATCGCACTTTTCCCGTAAGGATACTGTTATAAAAAAAAACGTCGGCTGTTGGCCACAAAGAACGTAACAAAATGTTGTTTGAAGACTAGTTGCAAAACTCTTATTCTTTAAAGTATATCTAAGATATAGGGTCTGTCCCGTTCATTGGCGACTTTTGATGATCAACAATTCAATTGGAAGTCGCCAATGAGCGGATCGGTATCTATATATGTATTCTTTATATTATGGAGAATGCGAGTAGGCCCTTCATTTTTACAATGAATTTATTTATAAATAAAATTGTATTCACAAGTTCTGAATTTCCCCTACTTAAGTACCTATTAGGTGCACCTACTTAGTTTTATCAGGAAAAAATTGAACATGCCTTTGCTTATTATCTTTTTGGTCAAAAACCGTGAATGATCAAGAAAAAAGCCCATTGTCACTTCTATTAAGACGTAACATAAAATACATTTATATTCAAGCACTACTATTTTATTTTGTACTTTTAGCTTCCACACTACGTTTATAACGTAAAAAGTGGAAGGTATTATAATCGTTCAGTCCGTCTGTCCGTTTTTCTGTCCGTCACCCACTTTCATAGCCCAAACTACAAATGCTACAGACAAGTGCGATATGTCAAAAAATTCAGCGCATCGAAATTAGAAGACATTGAAACTCAGAAAAAAAATCGAATTCAAAAGTACTTTAATTATTTAAAAAACTTCAAAATTTAACGTTCATTTAAAAAGCATAAGCCATTCTTATTAGAATTAAATCACCATTGCCATTCGCAACAATCATTCGAGAAACACTAATTTTTTGAGATAATAAACTAAAAGAAATTTACTTTTGCGACATCAGTTTGAAATGACGTCAAATATATTTCACTAAGATTCTTTCTTTGTTGTTTATATTAACTGTTTTGGTTCTATTTAAAAGAGAAGAATATAACATTTATTTTTTTCAAATTTATTTTTTGCAAACGATAATAATTATTGAATTATTATTAAAGAAATAATTATTGAATTTTCGAAATAAAATAAATGAAACTAGCCAAATTTAGCGTTTAAAGGTTTATAATAGAATTAATATTGTGTTTGGCTACATTTTTCCTGTTACAAATGTTGTGTGGAAGCGGGCTGAGCGACAGATTCTGTAACAAACCTACTTGTTTATATTTTAAAGAATCAAGTTTTTAATTGGAAACTGTTGTACTATTAATTATACCAATTAAAAAAATTAATGCTATTTTGGGGTTTGATGGTTTAAAATTTTTACTCTTAAATTTCAAATTATTACTTCCAATCTGCAATAAGATTTCAATTCCAAACGCATAATTTCAATCTTTATGAAAAGTAATTAAAATTCGAAAAATGGTGGCTGAATAGTACAAGATATGAATTACTTCAACGTACTTTTATTAATGTTCATACAAAAGATTTTAATCGTTGTTTAATAATCTTATTGTATTCAACGCTGCGCCAAATTCTTAGCCAAGCGTTTGTTTGGGCTAGCGTGGAAGGCTTCACTTGGTGAACAGGATTTTTCATTGTTGTTTCACCTGGCAGCATCTCCACCTTATAACCTCTATGGTTGCGAATAATTTAGTTCCGGACTCGATAGGGACGAAGAGAAACAGAACTAACAAGTTTTTAAAGAAAGAGTGGTCTATTGGACATCGGAGAGCGCTGATGTCTGTTTTAGCTTCACTAGTGAAAATTTAATTAACTATTTGAAGCTGATTGAGGCATTTTGGGCCTAAGCAAAACTCCAGAAGAATTTTTCCAAACATATTTTTCAAGTACCACAAATGATACCATATCGTCACACATATTGATGATAAAAGAAAATAAGTTACTATTATTTTACTATTATTACAATTAAGATTCCCATTTACTTCAAACCATGGTAATATCAGAATCTAAATGCCATTATAATATTGTAATTTAATTTCTCATTTAAAAGCAATTATTGGGTTAAAGAATTTAAGTTGAAGCAAATCTACCGTGGAAAATTTGGGTTTTGAATTGATGCATTTTTCAACGCATTACGTCATGTACTTTTAGATATACGACTTAATTTTTTACATAAGAAAATATTTAATTTTAAAATTAGTTTTGGAATTTTTTTATAATCTAATTTTGTGTGAAACAAATTTATGTTTTTACATTAATATCTATTCGGTATGTTAAATACATTATAAAACGCTCAAAACAATTTCAAAACTACATTTACATTTTACTTATTTACATTCCGAAAAACAGTTTCAAATGAAAGAGAATTCCTACTGCCATTAACCCTTTCAGTCCCAGTGATCATTTTTCTGATCATAATTTTAAAAAAATAATAGGTCTGACATCTATTGGGATTAATAACAAATATTTTCTAATAGAAAAAAGTTTGAAGAATCGAATGATGTGCTTTTTGATATCATAAATGGCTATAGACGATCAGAAAAAAAATTCTAAAATGATGCCAAATTGTCATTAAACTGAAAGGGTTAAAATTCAACTGACATTTTTTTTCGTCACAATGCGACAAAATTTCTACCACAATACAATATTTGTGATAACTAATCTTTTCTCTCTATGTCCGTGCTTTGTATTTAGATTTCTTTAATGCTTTTCAGTAAAACATTGTTGGCTGAGGATGCATTAATAGTTTATTATGTATTTTTTTCGCTATCTACATACAAATCAATCTATACTTCAGCATTTTTTTAATCAAAATTATTACTTTCGATAGTTTAGGTTTAGTTTGTTATATTAGTGTAAAATAAAACATCTTGTACTTCGTATTACGTACGCATGAATCAGAAAACTATTTCTTCTCAACTCTTACACAATGTGTTGCAGTGATGTAGTTCGACATTTATTATAAAGAATATTATAAAAATTAAATAAAACAAGTGAAAATTAAAGAGTTTCTTCCAACAACAACCAACTAATCGTGTATTCAGCCCGCGTTGAGTTTATTGATTATAATCTCAAGGTTACTCTTCAGAATCCGGATAAAAAATGAAACTTTAAAGTTAATGGTAGTAGGTAGTTTATACCTTGTTTCCAACAGATTAATCGATTGTTTTCTTGATAAAAGAACAAGATTTTAAACTAAAACTTTTGCAATCATTAACCATTGATTTTAAACAAAGATACTATCAATACTATATTTTAAGTCTGTTTTGAATATTTAAACAAATTAGTTATCTTGAAATGAAAATTTCACACTTAAAACACAATCCCCCCAAATTTTAAAGCGTAAAAAAGTTGATAATTTTGTTTTTTTTTGGAAATATTATATTGATTTCAACTTCTAACCCTTCACTGCACCGTGTGTCATGGGGCTTTTAAGCAATAGATTTACTTCTGATACAATATTTCATACTATTTAGAAATCTCAATCGGTGCTACAAGTAACGAATTAATTGAAAAATACTATTAATGAAACCTACCTAAATAATGGACTAATTGACTTTTAACTTTTTTGATTTGTTGATTAACATCGTTAGTTTAAACTAGCCTAGCTTACATGTATTGAATGCTTTTTTGTAAAAAGAAATGTTTTGTATATCTGTGAAAACGCCTTAAACCAGCGTCTCTTAAAAAAAAGTTTTTTTTTCACATATTGGATAAAGGATCCTGTTTTGGTCCATTAGATTAAATATTAAAGAATTGCACGAAGAATTGCATAAAGATTTGCACGGCAAAGAATTGACGAAGTTTTTTTTTAAAAATAATTTTTCAAGTAATCTTGTCAACTGAAGATTTTAAATTCCAGTTTCTATGTCGAAAAAAAAAGTGCATTAAGGATTAATATAGTCTGGATATTTATCTGAAAAAATAAATCACAGCTAGAGAATAAATTGAAAAATTTGGTAGCTTCTTTTGCTAACAATTGACTTAATATTTCAATGGTATTTTACCTTGGAATTTTTTTTTAAAATGTGATTTAATAACTTTATAAAATAGACAATGTGTTTAATAATACTGAATTAGTGAGTAATAAAATAAATTGAATAAAATTTAAAAATGTTAATTCATGGAATAATATTTTAATAGAAATATTTTATAAGTTTTCATTTTAAAATGTACAATTTAAATGCATCAAAAACTAGTTCCAATATTATTGATTTCTTGATTAGGTGCTTGAATGCATGCTGTATAGCTAGACGAGAATTCGTTTTGCTTTTCGGAAGAAAGCAGAAGTTTAAAATTTTGGATATTGGACAGATGAGATTCTTATAATTGTTCGAACAATGTAACATAAGGATTAATCGATTTATCATCTTAATAGATACGATTTTGATGTTTTTAGAAAAATTGTTACTCGAATAAAATATTGTTATTTCTAGAATATAAATAAAACTCAAAGGGGGAAAATAGATATTGATTTGTCAAAAAATAATTTTGGCGTTTTTTACTTTTGAGTTTAATTTTAATAATGTTTCTTCGGATTTACAAGAATTATAACTTTAATTTCAACATTTTAATAGTATTGTAAAAAAGTTTTTGGCTTGCGGCACATTTGTTTTTTTTTTACATTTACTTCAGATGCAATACAATTTTAATATGAAGCTAAATATTAATTACTTTTACTCGGGCATCTTGAAGTGAAAAGTAAAACTAGCCATTAAATTAAAATAAAGTTCGATGCCGATATTTATTTCGTCTATACACACTAACGAAAATATTTTAACATAATTTTACAATCTTTAAAATGCATCAAACTTAAATATTTATTAATGAAGGCGAAATAAACCAAAATTACATGTACAGTAACAATTCAACATTTTACTAAGCTGCATGGTAACTTAATATACCAATATTATGCGATGCACCATCTCATAAAATTTAGTAAATATATGGTGTAAAAACTGAAAAAACCCAATACAAATCTAATGCGTCGTATCTTATATGGGTTTATGATTTAAATACAATAAATCATTCTTAATATATTTATACCCGATACAATGATTAGTATTTTTTTTGTAATAAAATTTTACTGCACACCGCAATAGAAGTAAGCTATTAAATATGTAACTATTTTCAGTATACTAGCATAGATGTACTGGGTATGGTTAGGTTATAATTTAATAAAATATGCTAGTCAGAAATGTCGTTTTGAGCTAAAGAAGAACATTTATAAAACTCAAGTACGAAAAGTAACAACGTATTTTTTGTTTTCGATTTTACATTATTTTGACAATAGAAAGTATTTAAAATTTAACAAAAAGGATTTTAACTAATTTAAAATGTCGTTATCAGAATATGAATCAAAAAAGTTCCACCTTCCCCCATCTTTTCCAAATTGAATAATGAAAAGTGAAACAACGGCGTTATAAGTGGTACTTATTAGTACAGTCAGTAGATAAAGGGTAAAACAGCATTCTTATAAAAAAAGAAATGGTCTTAATAAATTTATTGTGTTTAATTTTATTTAATTCATAATTAAACCAATATAAAAAAAATATCGATGGTTCTGAAACTATGGTGATTCCATTTATACTTGCAAGTTAAACGAGATTGATCCTAGCTGTAATTGCATGGTTAGACATGCCTAATCCATAGTAGACTGAAGTAGATTTTCACGTTAATCATAAACAAGCCAGTTATACATTTAACATCAATATAACATAATTACTGTTATATAAAATCTCGCAGCTGCATTGTGGTATAAAACCCTTAGGGTTGGGCGTCTGATGTGCAATTACCTCGCTTATCGCTACATTATCCATTGGATGAAAAAAAAATGTAGATGAAATGATTGTTTGGAAACAAAACATTAGTCGAAAATAAATGTTTCCCGGTGTGAATAGTTAAAATTAACTTCTCATCGATTTTATTATAAAGGAACATCAAATATAGACTTATTCTTCCGGATATAAAACAATAATTGAGTTCATGTAAAAACGAGTATTTATAGAAATATAATGGTAATTAGTAATTTTTTTTATATAAACAACTATTTTTAAAATATCCATTTGATATGTTTTTAAGAATTAAAGATAATCGTGATAATATTTTTAGCACGATAAGTAGAAGATGACGAGTAGTAAGAGAGACTAGTTAAATTATCGTCGTACTAGAGATACACGAGCGAGGGCTATTGGCCACGTACATCGTAATTTAGAACACCAATTAAGCGAGGAGCTGAACTGAGTAGATACCCAATCCAACTTTTTTTAAGGGCGACATCGGGACTTTGAAGCATAATTAACATGTACTCCCTCTACACGAGGTGTTATTCGTCGGAATTTTTAGCTGCTCGTACCTTTTATAGTTTTATAGGTCGGCAGTTATTTTGGAGATGCCCGGACCCGAACCTGGGACCTTTCGCCTGCAAGAAAAGTGCTGATCTCTCTCAGCCCCATACAATAAGAAGACGGCGAGTAGTAGAAAGAAAACTTGGACTATCAAGAAAATGATGCGTTAGGACTAGGTGCCAATTGTACAAAATTTAATTTCATTTTAATATCCAAGGAATACTGAAAATACACTTCTTATAAAACTATAATATACAATCAAATTTTGAATTACCACAATATTTAATATTTCTAAAATATACAATAAATATATACCATTTCTGTTATTAAAAAAATCTTTTACCGTTTCCTGCTGTCTAAGTGTTATCTAGAGCTACGTAGTAGCTACGCAGAACACAGCTATTTTGACCGTTTAAGTGACAATGTTGAATTCTGAGTAGACACTCAACGTAACTCAATGAAAAGTTGTATTGAAATTAGTTATACGAATTCCATATAAGTTATAAAATTTTAAATCAACATGAAATTTTATTCAATACAATCCTGTTAGGTTTTACTGTCAAATATCGGAATTCCTCGTCATGTAAAACTAACTCTTGGAGAATGTTTGTCCTTGAACGAAAAGTAATTTTAAATTACAAATACTCTTTATTGCCATAAGCATTAAGAATATGAATTACTAATGGACCCCTGAAATCCGTAGTCAAAACCTTTAAGTTCTTCCTATTAACAGGCGCAATCAGACAACAATCTACGTTGCGTGCAAACAGAATGAGAGTTTTACGCAGAAAATACTTTTTTTCGTATAAAGATGCCATTAACCTTCGCATTGAAGGTATTTTGAGCATTATTTTTATTCCCAGTACGGCGCCGATACTATGGAAACTAGAATGTAGTATATTATTTGCAAGAATTACCGGATTGTAGCGTAAAGGTTCATCAAGAAAAAGTGGTTTTAATAAAATATACAGTAACAATTATTTTCCACATTAACAGTCGGAATTAACGACGAAAGTTATTATCATAAAACATGCAATATCTCTGTTCGAAAGGGGTTTATGGTAAAATAGCAAATTAGCTTGACCATTAGGGGGTGGGACAACCTTAAATAGTTCATTATATATTTTCGTCAGGCTCCGATAGCTTCCATCAGACACGATATTTACCCCTTCAGTAGAAATGTTGTACTCTACTTTTTTGTATTACTAAAACTTTCATGGTCATAAGGGTCTCAAACACGAAAAAGTCGGAAACCATAATATTTAAAAAAAAAAAAAAAAACTCCGAAGAGGTAAAAAAAATATTTGACTTATATACATTAAGGGATAACTAATACTCAAAACCAAAAATGCAAGCAATTAGTTAATTTTATGAACTAATGAGTAACAGGTTTTGAAGTTTTTGACAAGGTACGTACTTGAATATTACGAAAATTTAGTAGTTACGAGTTACACCAAGTTTATTAAATAGCTTTATTTAGATATTAAAAGTTTAATAATAGTTTAGTTTTTTTAAATAGTTTATTATAGCTGATAAGCCACACGTTTCGCCAAGAATTTACGCCGTTTTATAACGTTGGAAGTGTGGTTAATATAAACAACGATATGGGGGTATGAGGAGTTTTTCCCCTACTTCCCCCACTTTTTAGGCAAATGTGCTTATTTTCAGAAAACTAAACCAAAAAATTTAAAAGAAATGGGATTTTTCTTTCACCTCGTTTATGGTGCCGCTTAAAGATTTTAATTATTTTGTTGTGGATTAGTAGACACTTTTAGTAAATTGAAATGTTTAAGACTATTTTTACCGGGTACCCAACTTTTTGATCAATTGCGTACTGTTCCGTAAGGCAAAAAATAAGCATACCTATAATTTACGCAGCATATGATAATAATTGTATGTTCACCCATTATGATATTCATGGCAAATAAAAGCGACAATTGACCACACCTTGCGGAAATTTACGGCTATTTAAACACCATCGCTTATAAAAAGCGCACCACACCATATCCATTAATTATCGATGCATTTCAGCAGAAAATTTTAACGCCGAACCCGTCATTTCATTTAAAAAAAAGTTCTATGGAACTGACAGTTCATAGTAATGCCATCAAAAACTAATGGGGGTGGAATGCACTTTCAAAAATTAATTCTATGTGGAGGGGAAAGGGGGGCAATAAACGCAACACGTGACTCTTTAGGAATATTAAATGGAATCTTGATACCCACATGGACGATCAATAGGTTACCAAAGAGTCAATGTCCTCTGCTTCCAAACATTGTTTCTAAGGAGATATGTTCTATGGTCTGCAGTACTGTTTCATTCGATGATTTTGGAGGCCAAGTTCGCGTATCCCTTTATTTCTGTATTGGAAATGATCATTTCAATTGGTTTTTTTTTTAAGTCAGTGAGTTACATCGAGAAAGGTTGAAAAGCGATTGGCGACATGTGTTACTTGGATGCGTGTACAGGGGAATGTCTCAAAGATGATCGGTGAGTTTTTTTCTAGCAGTTTGTGGATGGAAAACAGTACGTAACGGATTAATTAAAACATAGATGAAATCGTAAAAGTACTGTAATAATTAGTTCAGGAATTAACAAGGGAAATAATGTTTTAATGATTTAATATGTAATAAGTTGGTAAACGATCAGTGTACGATTTTATTCGCTCACCAAAAAAAAGTTACAGTTCCAAATGAGATTGTCAATAATTAATATCATAATGAAAATATTTGTATTTTTTTCTTTGGAAATACTGTAAATGTCAATAATTTATTTCAAATGTTAAAAAAAGTCTTCTTTCAAATGATGTGTTATATGTTTTTATTTAAGTCAATCAATTAACTGTAGAGCTGTCAAATTATACAATTTGGGGAATTTCGGTTATTATATAAACGAAACAAATAATCGGAAAAACAATTTTAAAGATTCAGTTTCTTTTAAACTATAACTGACGTTCATTAAATATGTAAATTGACACCTAAGACATTGGTGATTCATTACTTGTCAAGGCTAAAAATGCATATAGCAAATATCCTAATGATGCTAACACACGCAGAACTTAAGAATGGCGATAGTAACACCTATCAATTAAACGACCATCTTTAAAATGCAAAAGACATTACCACAAAGCATTTAAATATCGCGCACTACAAATAAGTTTTTTTCGGATGATCTTTACTTCTTAAAAATAATTCTTACAAAATTTCTTTATGAATTTGTTGTCTGCAATTTTTTAATATTTTTGAAAGATCTAAAACTGACTTTAGAATGATGCCCCGTTTCTTGATGTTTATTTTTAAAATAGTTTTATTCTACAATATTTTAAAATGTCTACTATATAAACACAATGAGATTATTCTATAAAAAATAAACCAAAATCGCATTTATTGATATTAAATTGTATTGTATAAAGTTCCAACTCGTATAATTTTACATGGCTACCAAATTGTTTAATAGGGTAATTCCATGCAAAATTACCCTGTCTGTAGTGTAAGTCACGTTTGTAAAAAGTGATTATCACTACAACTTGTAACATTAAATGAAAAAAATGTGAAATAGTTGATCTACACTTATTATAACTAAATAATGTAATTTATTTAATCTGGTTTATTTTTTAAAATTAAAAAGCTTTTAATCTCCTCTTAAATCGTGACTTACACTACAGTTACATAGAATTAGCCAATAGAATATACTTAAGATATGTTTGATTAACTATAAGCAATAAATATTGGTACGTTTTTGATGTACGTTTTTACAAAAGTTATTCTATAGTAATTACTAATTATATTACTTTACATTAAAAGGTGGTAGATTGATATATCGAGTTATTTAAGTATAAGAAAACTACAAACATACATCCATCAATCAAAAACCGTAATTCAGATAAGAAATTTAATAAGTTATTAAAATTTACGTTTAGTCATTTGAGAAACAACCTGAAATGGAATATAAAGGAGTGGTAAATAAAAAAAAACTGCGAATATTTTTATACTTCTCAATTTAAAATTTTAAAATACTTTGTTTCTATGGATTTAATATTTTTTTAAATACCAGAAAACAAAATACACATTTTTTAAGGTTCTATTACAAACCATTTAGCACAGCTATAGCCATTGTACCTATTTGACTTTTAAATTAAACAAATCAAAGAAATAAAAAAAGAACAAATTTAAAGATTATTTAAATTAATCAAAACTATAAACCCGTAAGCACTTATTGTTAACCAGTATAAATCTAAGAGTACGAATAAGATTTAAATATTAGTTGACAGTATTTTTAAAGTTAAAAACTTCGAAAGACTGTTTTAAATTGATTTTTAGCCTACTTTTCTTTTTTTAATTCGAAAGAATTAAAAAAATGAAAATGTAGGTATTGACATGCGGTCGATGTCCGTCTGTCTGTCCGTACCCCCTTCCAAAATCGGTTCTATCTATCGGATCTTAAAAATTCTTTTTTGTTAGAAAGCTATGACCTCAGATACCCAACTTTCATACTTTTTGTCCGTCTGTCTGTACGTCCGGACGGACATAAATCTACTATCTGTCGGCGAATTTCCCATCGAATTAGCATTGAAATTCAATTTTGAGTCATTTAAATCATTGTAGGTATTGAAATGCGGTCGATGTCGTCCGTCTGTCTGTCTTCTGTCCGTACCCCCCTTCCAAAATCGTTCTTAAATCCCTTCCCAAATCGTTCCAAAAATTCTTTTTTTGTTAGAAAGCTTGACCTCAGATACCCAACTTACATACCTTTTGTCCGTCTGTCTGTACGTCGTCCGGACGGACATAAATCTACAATTTGTCGTCGAATTTCCCCTTGAATTAGCATTGAAATTCAATTTTGAGTCATTGAAATCCCTGTTGCCAAATCAACAATGGCATGAGAAACATTATGTATTTAAACATATTTGAAACAAAATAATATTTTCATGAATCAGTTTGGAATGACGTCATAAAATGTAGCACAATTTGATTCTTTGATTGTTCATTAATTGTTTACCAAGAAAACGGCAAGGCATATTTTTTGCATGCAATTCTGCTTAGTTTTAATTTACATTTACTTTTTTTATTTTAATGCAGTTTGGAGGAGTTTCATTATTTTTGTTATTAATAAATATTTAATAATTTAATTATTCTTCGAACTACAAATTAATCGAGCAGACTATAAATAATATCAAGTTGTGAAAGAATATTATGGAAAATAGTTGATTTTGGCTTTTAGAAGTTTAAATTATAGCTGGATGCTCTGTTTAGCGATTTTTTTTTCTAATGTGTGTAAATCTAGTGTAGAAACGATTGTTGGTGATTGTTATGAACCTTATAGTTGTTTCCCGATTAGAATTTCAGTAAGTATTTAAGTAACAGGAAAGTAGGCTATTTTAGTTCTTTAAGAACTTCTTGTTTGTTAACAATTTGAATAAAAAAATTCGAAAAACTGTTCTGCTCTATAAGGACCTCGAAACGTCTATCTTTGTGCAAATGTTTATAAATTCAGTCGCGTAGTTTATAAGCTTATTCGGTACAAAAAAAAAACCCAAACTTAGTTATAAATCTTTTATATATAAATATATCGAAGATAAAGTGAACGCACTAATCGTGCAAAGTCGATTATATAAGTTCTTCTCGAGCGTTCAGGTAAAATGAGTCACTATCCAACAATATCAGACTTAGAAGAATCTTTCATATTAGGAACCCCGCATCAATCGTACATTAAAAATATTAATTGCTAAAAAGATTCGAACAAAATTATCATTAATTGAATAAATTAGAAATGGAATTCCTTAAATCGATATATTTTTCTTTAAAAAAAACGACGTTATCTGAAATTGTTATTTGTTTAAAACAAATAAACTTACTTGATGACAGAAAAACCAATCTTAACGCATATACATCTTATCCTCTTCGTTTCAGAGGTACACGTGGACCTCTGTAGAATTCTCTTACGACTTCAGCGTACAATTTTTCTTAATACTAACTTTTTTTTATTATAAACTTATATGTTCAACATTTCCAAAAATGCTGATACTGAAGCAGCTGATTTAGGTAATTATTTTGAAAAAAGACGTACCAAGAGAGTCAAGCAGATTTCGAAGGTTTTGGAAAAATAAGTTTTTTCAAAGTTATTTTATCGGAGATTTTGGATTAAAACAAAAGTTTAAATGGTCTATTAACATAAAAAAACCGAGAGTTTGCTTGTTTGTTTATTCATAGCACACAAAAAAAAAACCCATTTATTTTTAACTTTCAAAACCTCAAATTCCACTAAATTGACGTGACCCTTAGCAAATGTTAAACGCAAAGTTTTTCAAAATTACTTGCAAAACATGCTTCTAAACACATAATTATTTGAAAAATACGTTTATATAAAGAATATATGCATATAATTTTATTTCAGGAGAGTGCAGTTACAATATATCGAGTTTTCCATGTATTTTAGAAAGACAAGTGTCAATTGAATTATTTACAAAAGTCCAACGTCGAGTCAATAAATTCCATGACGACACATTTTAAATTAATAAAAGTCCATTTCAAAAATGCAATTATTAAAAAAGGAATACATTTGGTTAAAAGTAAATAGTAAGCCTAGTATACAAAAAAATAAAACTCACCCAGTGTCATACAATTTTTTTAAAACTTACGTCTGTGCTTCAATTTTTCATTAAACGCCCCTCAAGTCGATTCAAGCAAATGTGGAAGTGCTACATGCATGATAAGTAATTTGGTAATTTAATCGTTTCCGGCTGTCTATTTCTAGCCTCCTGTAGAGGCTTTAACACAGCCAATATCGCCTCGTAATCTGGAACCCTTGTCAAGTGACGAGGAAGACACCTGAGCGGGCACCCAACGATGTACGATAAATTGTGGTCATGGTTGGTAGATATATATTCAGGTTTGTGTGCTTGGTCAGAGACCCGCTTATAAACCTTCGTCAAGTACATAAGACAGACACAACACACACAAATAGCAGCAGACTAGCTCTCATGGTCATGGTTAGGTCTCCTTCGGTTAATCGATGTAGTGGGTGGAGTTTGCCGGGTCAAACTACCGATCACCGAAAACACCAATGTTACGTCACGTGAAACAAGCCAATTAGTTGAATTAATGTCGCACTAGAGCTACATGAAGGATATTGGTGACTGGCCTTGTGGTGGTCAACACTTGAACAACTACCCATGGTGACATAGTTCGCTAATTAGACAACAACGAATTTAACATGCAATAGCCCCATCTGAAAAGTTTTATATAAATGGATGATTGGAACAGCCGCTGACGTCGAAACAACGTCAAAGTTGTTTGATACCCCACAAACCAAAAACTCGGTAGCTAATTCGTCCAAACAAGAACAGCTATGTTGACGTCGGAGCTGCGTCAGACATTCTCTTATCTCACAAACAAACTACGCTCCGCCTTGTTCGAACTGTCCATTCTGAATTTGGCAACGTGATTATACGTAGGTTGGCACATATATTTTCCGGTTTGTATGATTGATCAGAGATCTGCTTATAAACCTTCGTCAAGTAAGACAGAATTTTTACTGACACACAGAGAGAAAGTGCACTAAGGGGTGTTCATACGTAGCAGTGTCGAATGCGGTTAGGTTGTACGTTTCCTGCTGTATATTTCTAGCCTCCATGGAGCTTTAACACAGCCATATACGCCTAGTAATTTAGAACCCTGGTCAAGTGACGAGGTCGACACTTGAGCCATGCACTCAAAGAAAACCAAACCAAAGGCACCATCGTGCGCTTGTTCGGAAAATAAATTTGTTATTTAATTTAAACTTTGTGAAAAAAGATATTTCGAACAGTATTGTTAACGAAATGATTATGAATTTTAGGAGTAATTAATTATCCATGCACCTATCTAAAAGCGACCATTTAAACACTGTTACAAATACTGAGACCTGTTGCCACTGACCTTTGTATAGCTCTAGAAGACATTATTCGACCAAAACCGAACTTTTGGAAAAAGGTGTCGAAGTATAGCGCTGTTGGTGAAAGGCATTACCTTCAGACCTAATACTCCATAGGGAGCCTAGATTTGACTGGGCGGTTGAATAGTCAGGGAGCTGACCAAGCAGTCAGAAGATCCCGGGATCGAATCCCGCCATATGGGCATGGATATTTGTGTTGTGTGCTTGTATTTTTCGTGAGTACACTGTGGCATACATGCTCGTTGTATTGTTTTTTTAAAGAGAAGAAATGAGAGGAGATTACTACTTAAAAGCATCGAATACAGTCAACGTCAAAATTTGGTTATAATTTGGAATCCAGTATACCTTTATTTTTGTAATACTTATATTTAATGTAACTTATTTTCAGGCGTCACATGTGTCCCCACAGAAAAAAAGAGCAGCTTGTATTGGGTTCTGAACAAAACTCTTCGAAGTCGTTAACTCAAGGTAAATTAAGATACATCATACACCTTTATTACGCGTTTAAAAAAAATGTTTTTACTTTGTCGCTCGATAGGACTTTTAAAAAAAATAAATAATCAGTAATAAAGCAATAGTAAATAACAAACAATAATAAATATTGCTTATACTAAAAATAATAGCAATAATAAAAATAAATAATGATAATAATATATTACCTTATAATTATAAATATTGCTGCTATACGCAAATATTTATAATCTTTTAGTTTATAATGCGTAAATTGCTGCTATTGCTACCCTTAAGAGTTCTAGAAAATATTAAGTATCAAAAATAATTTTTATCGTCAGCAATTATGAAAGTGCTTTTGCCTGCATAGAGTGTACAGGGTGAGGCAAATAAAATTGACCCCGGTTTAGAGATAGGAATACGTTGAAATGCTTGGCGAGAAAAACTCTTGAAGCCGCCTGAAAGCTTTAAAGTGGAAATAAAAGATTATTCAAGCGTGTAATGGTTTCACTTGACAAACCTGTTTTTGCATTGGTTGGATTGGATTAACATCACATTAGAGCTACTCATGGACTATTGGCCAGTTCAGATCGTAGTGCGTCAGTGTGAGTTGCGACTGTGTGTCAGTTGATCAATTCACAGGTGAAGATGAAACTCACAGTACAGCAGAGAGTGTTCATTGTAGAAAATTTTATTAAAACGAATTCGTGGAAAAAATGTGACCACTTGTTTGTTGAAGAATTTAAATGTGTAAAAGGGCTTAAAAAGAGTGCTAAGCAACAAATAGTTACGAAATGGCGTCAGCCAAGATCTGCTGTCAACAAGTTCAAAAACATTCCGAAACGGGTCTGAACACCGGATTCTGGGTCTTGCAATCAATTTAGAATGTTTTGTATTAACAAAAAGGTCCGATCCTCTACGATAAATAACAACCGAAATAATCACTAGTGGGAACTTTTTTTGATCAGAGAGCTCTACAAACCTTGTTTATATTTCATTTCAACTAGCTTTTCAAACCATAGCGTAGTTACCAGCAAATAAGTCGCCAAGCGTTTGTTTGGGCTTAATATTGAAGCGATCAATGGCTTCATGTTAGCAAACCTGTTTTTGTATTGGTTTTTGACTTGGCAACATTTCTGTCGTATTCTTATCTCCACGTTGGGGCCACTTTTATTTGCTTCACCCTGTATATAATTATGGTCATTATTGTTTTCTACACCTCTCGGTTACTTGTAATAGTTTTTTTTTCTAGGTTTACGTGCCTTCATTCGTTTTTAAGATTTTAAATTGAATTTTCTTATATTTCTTGATTATAAATTTTGGGAGAAAAAGTTTCATAACTAATTTACGTTGGTTAATAACCACCCTGTCAACTGCAGGAAATACCGAAAAACCTTATTATTTTTAGTCGTCTAAATAATTTTATTGACACACTAACGACTCATTTTGTGAATGTCATTAACAATTTCCTTATCGAATAAAAACGTTAACTTTAAGTTATTAAAATTCGTTTTTTGTATTTTTTTTTTGTCTTACATAAATTTTTCAGTACTATGGTTTTTATTTGCTTTATATTTCGTTTATTTAGGTAACTTAAATAAAGCTCATTTTCGCATAGCAAATTTTCTAGCCAATCGTTTTTGATGAGTTATAGTAAAAATAGTTTGTCAACTATTTATGTAAACAATTTGAATCTAAAATTTATATTTTCTTGAGACGGATAGTCAGTCCCATTGATCGAATGCATTATTTTTTGTATTCACAATCTTTCTCAAAGTATTGCTTTAACACTAATGCAGTTTTTTAGCCATAAATGAAAATAACACAAACATTTTTGAAGAAAAAATATGATCCAGTTATCTATATAATTATTACGTTATTAGTTTTAAAGATTTATTATTATTATTTTGAGAATAGTGTTTTGATAAACTTCCACCCGTTGTTATAGTCTAGCTGCCACAACTTGGCATCCCAAATATTTTGATTGTGGAAGATTCTACTTTGAATTAAGGTTTTAAGCCGAAGGAGGCAGGGTTGCCAGCTCAAGGCGTTTGGCGAGAAGAGGGGATTGTTGGTCGAGTTTGGTCGAGAACTACACATCAGTTATCGGCGATAGAGGGTTGTTGTTGATTGCTAGTAGCGGTTAGCGATTATACGTGTATTTCTTTGTATCTTGACTTGATCATTAATCGATATAAGAGTGAACCCGATGCAAGTTCGATCTATACCCTTCAATTGATAACCTGTTTCTAAACCTTAAAGAAATATGCGCCCATAAAAACGATGAATCGCCAAACATAGTAACTCTTGCCCAAAACCTTCCTTACCTTTTTTCGAAGTGGACTGTTCCACAATCAAAATATTTGGGATGCTAAGTTGTGGCAGCCAGACTATAACAGCTAAATAAGCAGGTGATATTTTCTCTTTCAATTTCTTTTATTTTTGGTATTATATTAACTCATTCATGACGGTAGACAAGAAAATTTAACACACTAAAATACGCTTTCTGCTCTAGATTATTCAAATAAACATATTATAAAGACAAATGAAGACCATAGTCGCGAACAATGTATGTAGGATAAATTAAATACACGAGAAAAGAATTTTAAAAATTTAAAGTTTTTATGCATATGTGAAGGTGTTAATGGTATTTACAAAGTAGTCTTAATAGGTTAAATACCGGATGAAAAAATAATGTCACAATAATAATATCATAAAAACATTAAATGAATATCTTTCTATGTTGTGTGTTACTAAGGTAGAGTAAAGAAGCTATCTGTATATGCAAAAGGTGGTTCAAAGGTAGTTTAAATGAGCTTATGTTAAGATTAAAAATTTAGTCAAAAAACTTTCCGGCTTCCTTTTACTTTATAGTTCAGAATACTACCAAATGTGTTTTTTACTCCGTTTCTTAATTGCGCTAGAGACAATATTTATGTTAAAATATTAGTTACTTTGTGTACTTGACATGACCCAAAAAATTGGAGACTCCTATTAACATACTTTGGGAAAGAGGGAAAATCTTAACTTTTTATAAAAGCTTTTAATTATTTTAACGCACGAGAAAGCTAATTGGCTGACTTGGATACATTGTGTGCATGACTATGAAACAATAATAAAGATCTTTTTGAATCGTAATTAATACAAATTATATTTCCAGAGGATAAGCGGAAGCAGAGAAAGCAATGGGGTGTTCCGAATGACAAGCAAGATATTTCGTTGAGGAATGACCAGCTAAATACAACGTTTATCCTTTCCGAGTCCACAAGTCATGCAGAGGCTTTGACAGTACAAGACAAGGGAAATAGATCTAGCGTAATTAGCGAGAGCAGAGGTTGGAATTCCAAACAAACCACTAAAACGCTTCCCATCAGAAGACCAGATAACTTGAAGTCAGAAGGCACTGCAGATTTCACAACTACTCACCAGCGCGATTTCAACAAGGAAAAAACAGATTCGTATGCTGTAGGCTCTTTTGAAGCTACAAGCTCAACAGTTCAAGCAGAGTCATGGAATCAAAAGCAGATTCCGAAAACACAGAAAATCAAGAAGGCCGATACGCTAACATTATTTGGTCCGTTATCCATGGAAACCACTCATCAATCGGAATATACTGAAAGTATACTAAAAGAAGGAGCGTCCCATATGAGTCAGACGTATCAAAGACCCAAAACGTCTTTGAAGTTGACCGGCGAGTTTCAGTCTGATAGCTCATATCAGCAAGCTTTTACTGCTAAAAAAGCGGAAGATGGCGTGAAAGTTCAAAAAGGTGTTTCCATCAGTCACTTGAAACCAGAAGGGGAAATGACTTTTGATACTACTTCACTGGATTATAATACTGTAAGCACGCATGTGAGCAGAGCGTCGGAAATGGGAGAAGGTTCCGTAGCTTTAAAGCCGAAAAGAGCAAGGCCACAGAGTGAAATTAAAATACCTGATGTTCCAATTTCAGATGAAACGACGCTTGTGAGCGATTTTAAAAGGTGGAACGTCGAGAAACCTACACGACACAAGCCAGCAGATACGTTACAAATTGGGGGCGGTGAAGAATCTTATTCAATAGTTACTCAGCGACATGCAGAATCTTTGTCAAGATTTGATGCTGCGAATATGGAAACATCGATGACCGATCATGCAAATTGGCAAGTAACTCGTCCTGTTGTGCAAAGACCTCAAAATAATTTGAAGCCAGAGGGAGACTTTCATTTCGATACAACACATGGCATTGACTATAACTCGCATAATAAAAGACATTCGGTTTTAGAAGCAGTAACAGAACGTACTGAAACTGAGTCAATTGACCAGAGAGAACATTTTGTTAGCGAAACTGCAGCAATTGAATCAAACAAAGATATCGTAATCGAATCAAGACACACAATAGATGAAATTAGTAACATAGAAACGCATAAAGACGTAAGCCAGGATGCAATGGTTTCTACAGCAGAAGCTATATCTGAACAGGAAGTAAAAGCTACTGGAGGTGTGTCTAAGCAAGATATAGAAGCTAATGCGATCGGTGGTCAAAACGCTCTTATACAAGAAGTAACATCGGACGTTCTAAATCAAACCGAACAAAAAGTATATGAAGAGAATGAAATTTCCCAAAGTGAAGATCAAGGACAATACACTTGGGATGATATTCGGCCAAAACCCATACGTCCCCACAGCAATCTTCGACAAGAAGGAGGAATGGAGTTCGAAACTACAAATAGAACTGAATTCGTTTCGCGGTCGATGGAACGGGTCAAAGGTATTAGGCCAAAACCTTCACCCAAATTGTTTGACGGAGATTTTGATGCAACCACAATGAATCAAGTAATGTTTTCGAACAATCAAGCAGAGAAAGTGAGTCCAATTCGCCCTGTAAGTAATCTCCATGTTGAACAAGGAGGTTTCGTTGATGAAACAACTTCGTCTAGGGAATTCCAACATTGGAAAGTAGAAAGACCCTCTCCAATAAAGCAAAGATCAAATTTAACGCAAGAAGGAACAATGGATTTTACTACGATGAATCAAATGCAATTCGAAGAGAAAGCAATAGAAAAGGTTAGTCAATTTCGGCCACAAACATCTTCAAAAATTACAGGTGACTTTGATGGAGTAACTACAAATCAAATTATGTTTGCTGATGCTCAGTTATCGCAGAGACCAGAGATGATTAAACCGAAGGGAAATTTGGAAATAGAAAGAGGAAAGTTCGCAACTGACACCACCAGTCACGCTGAGTTTCAAGGAAGGCAGCAAACTAAACCAGAGCCTGTAACCCCAAGAAATAATTTACACCAGGAAGGTTCGAGGGACTTCACAACGACTAATCAAGTTCAATACGGTGCAAAATCGATAGATAGAGTGTCTGAGATACGACCCAAAACAAATACTAAAACTGTTGGAGATTTTGATGGCACTACAACCAATCAAGTTATGTTTCAAGATTCCCCGAGGGAAATTGATAGACCGAAACCCGTCAGGCCTGTTCATAATCTTACTCAAGAAGGCTCAATGGATTTTACTACTACGAATCAAATGCAATTCGAAGAGAAAGCCATAGAAAAGGTTAGTCAATTTCGACCACAAACATCTTCAAAAATTACAGGTGACTTTGATGGAGTAACAACAAATCAAATAATGTTTCCTGCTCAATTATCACAGAGACCAAACCTGATTAAACCCAAAGGAAATTTAGAAATAGAAAAAGGAAAGTTCGCAACAGATACCACCAATCATATGGAATTTCAAGGAAGGCAGCAAACTAAACCAGAGCCAGTTAAACCTATAAACAATTTACAACAGGAAGGTTCGAGGGACTTTACAACGACTAATCAAGTTCAATATGGTGCAAAAACGATAGAAAGAGTGTCTGAGATTCGACCCAAAACAAATACTAAAACTGTTGGGGATTTTGATGGTACTACAACCAATCAAGTTATGTTTCAAGATTCACCCAGAGAAAAACTGAAAGCGATTCGACCCCAAAATAACATTGAACTTGATAAAGGAACTTTCACTACGGAAACAACGAATACAACAGAGTATCAGAAATGGGAATATTCTAAGCCGTCTCCTATAAAACCTCACAGTAGTATGAGGCAAGAAGGAAGTATGGATTTTACAACGACAAACGATAGGGAATTTGTAGGGAAAACAGCTGAAAAACTTTCACCGATAAAACCATCATCTACGACAAAATTAGAAGGAAAATTTGATGGCATAACCACCAACCAAGCAATGTTCAAGGCTAATACAATTGAAAGAGTAAAAGGTAAAAGACCAAATACAAATATTCATCTGGAAAAAGGCAAAATTGAAAGCCAAACTACTGCTAGTAGAGAGTTTCAGCAGTGGGAAATTAATAGACCAGAACAAGTTAGACCATCAGGCAACCTTGTCCAAGAAGGAGAAATGGATTTTACCACTTCAAATCAAACCGATTTCGCAAGGAAACAGATCACTAAAGTGGAAGCAATTAGGCCGCATGCATCATCCCCAGTTTCTGGGGACTTCGATGGAATGACTACCAATAAATTAATGTTCAAAGGTCAGACTGTAGAAAAGGTTCATGACATAAGGCCAACAGACAATTTAAAGGTAGATTCCGGTCAGTTTACTGTGGAAACAACTAACTCCACAGAATATGGCTTAAAAACTGGACATAAGCTTGAAGCCATAAAACCAAAGTCCAGCCTGGTGCAAGAAGGCAAGTTTGATTTTATAACTTCTAATCAGACACAGTTTCAGGAAAAAACTATAAATAAGGTTTCACAAATACGACCGAAAACAGAAACGAAAACATCGGATGAAAAGTTTGATTCGATTACGACCAACCAAGCAATGTATCAAACTCCAGAGATTGAACAAGTACATGGAAAGCGTCCAAATGATAATTTGCATGTTGAAAGTGGCAAGATTGATTTCATGACTTCTAATCAAACACAGTTTCAGGAAAAAACTATAAATAAGGTTTCACAAATACGGCCGAAAACAGAAACGAAAACATCGGATGAAAAGTTTGATTCGATTACGACCAACCAAGCAATGTATCAAACTCCAGAGATTAAACAAATACATGGAAAGCGTCCAAATGATAATTTGCATGTTGAAAGTGGCAAGATTGATTTCATGACTTCTAATCAAACACAGTTTCAGGAAAAAACTATAAATAAGGTTTCACAAATACGACCGAAAACAGAAACGAAAACATCGGATGAAAAGTTTGATTCGATTACGACCAACCAAGCAATGTATCAAACTCCAGAGATTAAACAAGTACATGGAAAGCGTCCAAATGATAATTTGCATGTTGAAAGTGGCAAGATTGATTTCATGACTTCTAATCAAACACAGTTTCAGGAAAAAACTATAAATAAGGTTTCACAAATACGACCGAAAACAGAAACAAAAACGTCGGATGAAAAGTTTGATTCGATTACGACCAACCAAGCAATGTATCAAACTCCAGAGATTAAACAAGTACATGAAAGCGTCCAAATGATAATTTGCATGTGAAAATGGCAAGATGATTTCATGACTTCTAATCAAACACAGTTTCAGGAAAAAACTATAAATAAGGTTTCACAAATACGACCGAAAACAGAAACGAAAACATCGGATGAAAAGTTTGATTCTATTACAACCAACCAAGCAATGTATCAAACTCCAGCGATGAACCAAGTTCATGAAATACGTCCAAATGATAATCTGTATATTGAAGGTGGCAAATTTCAAAGCCAAACAACTTCATCAGATGAATATCAGCAATGGAAAATCCAAAAGCCTGCAGCAGCTTTCCAGTTAGCGTCATCTTTGAAGCAAGAAGGAAGCATGCAGTTTGAAACAACTAATAACAGAGAATTTAAAGAAAGGAGCTTCGATAGAGTTGAACAGATACGGCCTAAGACTACAAATAAAATATCAGAAGGCGAATTTGATGCAACAACTACAAATAAAACCATGTTTCAACAACCCTCCAAACAAGAGAGAGTAAAGCCGATTCGACAGCAGAATAACTTACAGGTAGAGTCAGGGAAGTTTGATAAGGAAACGACAAATTCTAGAGATTTTCGACAGTGGGTAAAAGTGGACAATAAAGGTTCTCCAAATAAAAAGCCATTACAGGCAGCTGGGGTTCGAACTCAAAAAGATTCACCTGTTTCAAAGACCGTTAAAGAAAGTCAGCAGGTAAAAGTAGAAAAGGAACAATCAGAATATCATCCTTGGAAACTTAACGAAGATTCTTCAACAATGCAGACATCAACCCCCAAGAAAAAAGAGCAAGAAATTCAACAGATTAATATTGAAAATTATGGTAATGTAAAAGGAACCACTACCACTACAAATGTTCAAACGGAATCTATTCAAAGAGCAATGAGCGTAATTGAAGGCCAACCACTAAAAGCCGAAAGCATCATGAACTCGTCATCAGAAATCACCAATGGAAATATATCTAATGAAGGCAAAACCAATATTTCCACAACATCACAATCTGCTTACATTGGTCAAACAGGCTCACGAAATATTCAAAATGATGTCCAAGTAAGCAGAAGTACAGCATCAGGCAAAGTTGCCGTAACCTCTCCCAGTGGAGACCAACTTGACAGGTCTCCAAAAAGAATTGAAATTGAATCTCCACGTAAAACGATTAGCACTATTGAACGAAAGCAATACAGAATGGAAAATACTTCAACAATGGCATCTGATTATGCAGGAAAACAGACAACAAAAACAAGAGCAATCATTCCTAGTGGAAATATTATCAGCGAAGGTGAAATGACTTTTTCAACAACATCACAGTCCGACTATGTTCGTCAAACAGGGTCTAGGCATAGGTCGGAAGTTCATCAATCGAAAGGTAATGAAACCAGAGGAAGAACCCAAAGTAATAAGTCACATCATGAATCTGATCTAAATTTCTTGGAAACGTCAGGAAACAAAATTATTTCTAAGTCGACAGAAATAAGAGGTAAAAGCCAGTCCCAAAACAACCTCGCTCATTCCACAAGTTTTGAGGCAAATACATCATTAAATAAGTCGTCTACTATAAATGATATAAGTACAAGAGTAGTAAGACGTATGAAGCCAGATGATAATTTGAAAATTGCATCAGTGCCTTTTGAAGGAACATCAACCACTAAAACTGAGTATACTAGAATAGAAGGAAGACGTTCTACGGGAAAGAAGCCTACTGAATCTTTGAGGCAAGAGGGAAAAATGACGTTCAATACCACATCCAACGATTATTCATTGACTGAAACTTATAATGCAGGAAGAGATGCTATGAAAGCGAAGTAAGTTTCTTTATTTTAGGTATATGATATATGCATATTTTAATTTACTTATCGAGTTACAACTTAAGCCAATTTCAAAGAACATTCTAAGTTTTAGTACGTTTTTGGCTGGTTTGACTAAAAACAATATCTTTATACAATAAAAAAAACAATTATTGCTATAAAATGTTTATGATTAGTAACTAAAATAAATTTGTTAGGGTTGTGAATTTAACTGAAGTTTATTAAATTTATTGTATACTTAACATCTTCATGTTTTATAGATCCAAGAGCAATCAAAGGAGCAGTATCGCACAATCAGGCTCAATGGATTTTCAGACAACTTCGAATTCCTCCTTCACTGCAACAAACGTAGGAACTAAGTCCAAGAACTTACGACCTCGATCTACTATTAAACTGGGCACGGATGAGACCGGCTACGAATCGCAATCGCTGAGTACCAGATCCAATCCAGAAACTTCTACACGAGGATATCAACAGGTGACATCTACGTCTCATGCGTCATACGTTGGTCACCATACTCCTACAAGAACCAGAGTATTCAGACCGACCACAAGTCAAAAGATTGGAGGAGGGTCATTTGAAGGACAGACCACGTCTAGGTCTTCGTTCGTAGCCCAACAGCGAGTAGAGAAGTCGAAAGCCATTAAGCCTGTGAATCATAACATACTGAATACGGAAAGTGGCAGTACCGGCGGTACAACATACCGGACCAGCTTTGAAGCAGCAAAAGGCCATCACTGTCCGGTTCTTGATTTACAAGCTAACAGTTCTACTTTCACTGTAACCGAGGGGAAGAATGGCCACATATTTTACGCTCCACAACTTGAGGGATAAATAAAATCCCATTGCAAAATTCGAACTAACACATTTGCAAAAATATACTTATCACGCTATTAAAAATAAAATGGTATCTGGCTTTATGTATTTTTGGAATTACTTAAATGCAGAATGGATCAACTAAAAAAATGCTTATTGCAAAAAAAAGCCACAAGCATTACATGGAATTATTTCTTTTTACCCAATTTTAAATTTTGTTGAGCCTTAAATGTTATTTTTATAAAGTTAAGTTTTATTTAGGAGGTTGGTAGTTTTTAAAACCTTTTGTTATTGTATATATTTTCACAATAAATTCTGTAAAATAAATTATCTACTGTTACAAGTACTACTTTGTTGGAAAATTAATTTATATTGAATCAAACTATGATTTTATAAAAGTAAGATAACTATCTCCATTTTTTCAAGATTATGGGGCATAGTGTCTTTTTTAATTATCTAAATGAGTGATCAACTTAAATGCTTGAGCTAATTGTTGTAAATATAACTTACAAACAATATATGCTCTCAAGTTCAAAGAAATAGATTAAGTTTTAAACAGAGAAATAAAAACCGATTTGAAAATATTTCAAGTTAAGCAAAATTAGTATCAAAGGTTCTTACGTATGTGGATACAGTAAATTACATGCTCAAAGAAAGTTGGAGTGGTGTAGGGTTGCTTTTCTCACATCTCTTTGCTGTTGCAATTGTTAATCATTATAAATGTGTCCTATCATATAACAATCAGCTCACTTTTATATTCGAAAAATAAAGCTTTTGTTTTTAAAATGCTCGTCATGTTATTGTAATTAATAGAAACACAAAGTATTAAAATCACTGTTACATAATTAAAATATAAGAGTACGTTTTTAAAAATCAAGAGAACAAAATATGATGATTTAAAATCATTGATAACAACAGTTGTTGAATAACTCATTAGGATCTTTCTTTACCACAGAGAAGAGTTGTTGATAACTTTATTCTGATTTTTTAACTATATCAAACATGTGTGTGTGTGTAAAGTTAATTCAATTCGGACCTTACTTCATTCTTACAGGGTGTTTCAAAATTGGCCGGAAATGGAAAGGATGCAGTTCCGAAATATCTACCCAACCCCTCCAAAAACTAGTACACAGCCAATTGGTCACGCATTTTGGTTGTGGTTGCACCCTTGAACTAGGGCAGCACAAGAATGCGTTGACGAAGTGGTGCATTCGTTTTGAGTTTGGTTTGGTTGAATTGACATATCACCTAGTAATTTTACAGTTGCAGATTCTGTTACATCACAGTTTCTATAACTACTAAAAATTATTAGTAATACTAAAATGGAATTTTTGTGTTTGGATTTCAATTTAAATGATTTGGTGTGTTTCAAATTTGAGCAGGATATATGAAAATTCAATAAACACTAAACATTTTGCGATGGAAATGTACAGTTTGTCGAAATGTGTATGTGTTGAGACGGGACAACAGTCAGCTTTCTGGTGGATAGGTTTTTGAAATTTTTAACAACTGATATACATGTATTTGTATAACTGTATCTATAGGTGATTTGAGAAATTAATAAAATAACGCAGACTGTGAGATCGCCATTATGAAAGTCACCTTTATGCTGAAAGCGTGTGCTGTTTACTAATTTTCTGTCCTTTTTTTTATTAACATAAATAAGCAAATTACAATAATTGTTATGTATCGACTGATGGTCAACATTAGGTTTTGTAACAATAATGCAACATATCGAAATGAACAGCCTCCTAAAAAAGATGTGTTGAAAGCTTGTTGAACCTGTAATTTTAACCAAATGTAAATTCAACCAAACCAAACTAAAAGTACTACATACTTGTGTAGCTCATGTGCAAGCTTACATGCACGACCGAAAGTGCGGCCAATTATTTAGCCGTTTTTATTGGCGGGGGCCGGGTAAATATTTCGGAATTGCATCCTTTCCATTTCCGGTCAATTTTGAAAACACCCTGTATATCCTTACAGTAAGGCAAAGTGTAATTTTCAATTGGTTTGATTAGCAAGTGAATATATAATTTGTAATTTATTCATTTTACTTGTCCTCAGTCAATTACCGATTTGTAAAGTACAAAATTACACAAGATAACTTTATTAGCTTTGGATTTTAAATGTTTAAAGGCTAAAATCTTTGAGGATGAAAAGGGCATGTTTAACCAATATGAGATTAAATTATTAAATATAATAAGCAGTATCTGTTACAGATAATAAAAAATCGATAGCAGCTCTTTAAAATGAGCCTGTAAGATTTAAACAAAATCTGAGTTATATACAAATTATAGAGAATTTTTTTTAAAAGTTAATTTAAGGGCATGTCTTTGGACATAACAAGGTATTTGCAGCTACTTTAGGTTTTTTTTTTCAAATTATGCAAATTATAACCCAGTTTTTATTTTTTTAAATGGTATCACAAATTATATAAAAGCTAATATATAATAGCACGTTTGATTTTACGATTAAAATTTCAACATATTTGTTCAATTCTATCTTGAATTAGCAAATAAGTTATGATACAATACTGCTATACTAGAAAAAACAAGAAGGTTTGTTACAGAATCTGTCACTAAACCGCTTCCACACAATATTTGTGCTCAACAAAAAAACTCACTATTTATACACCTAAAAAAAAAATTCGCCAAACAGGGCCTTTATTTAATAATTTATTTCTAATTGAAACTTTTAAACACCAAAATTAACTATTTTCATTAATTTTCTTTCGCAAATTAATAATTACTCATTATTGTTTGCTAAATTTGTGTGAAATTCGAAGAATAATGATGCAATTTTGTTTTTAAAAATATCTATTAGTCGCCACAATTTCCCATGTTCCTTAACTTTCTTTCGAAAAAGAGAATACATAATTAGTAAAATTGATGCTTTAAAAATAAAAGCGAACTTTTGCATATTTTTATTCAAAGTTAAAATTCGCTATGCATCTTTACTCATACATATATAATGAACCATCAAAAGAACTCTATTGTGATATGACATCAATCCAAACTGAATCATATCACATGAGTTTTATTTTTATTTTAAATAAAGTTTCTTGTACGTTTGACGAAATGGCAACAGTGAAAATATTGAATGAAAATGGAATTTGCATGTTATTTCTATGTAGATTTAACTTTTAGTTATTTAAATTTTAAATATACTTCAAATTAAAATTTTTTAATGAAATTTGGGATGTAACCTAGCCTGATTTTTTGCTTCAAAATGACATATCCCACTTGCGGTTCGTTCTGTGAAAGTGGGTGACAGACGGACGGACTGAACGATTAAAATACCTTCCACTTTTTACGTTATAAACGTAGTGTGGAAGCTAATACAAGAAAGAAATTTATCAAGTTGTATTGCATGGTTGTGAAAATAGTAATAAACGAATTTCTGTGCCTGCTTATTTTAAACCCAGGAAAGACAAGTCTCCAGTATCAATAAATAATCTGTAAAAGTTTATTTTTTTAAAAACAATAGAGCACATTTTTGGCCTCATGCAATTGATGTACAAATATTTACAATAACAATATATTGTCTCTGATGAATATGCGTAATGAAAAATTGATAGTGAAAACATGTCATGATCAGACTACAACTTGTTTCTATACACTTGTCTTGTTCTCACAGATAGCTCTCGAAGGGAAATGCACTTGCATTTGGGATATCAAGTCTTTGCGATGGGAAAATGTACACACGATAATTTTTTAGTCACTATCAAAGCCCATTAAAGTTCGTTTTTTCTTCCTAGGTTTTGGTTTTGTTGCTTCCTCGTCCTAAAACAAAAGTTCAGTTTTTCATAGGAAAATATATTTCTTTACATAGTGTAGTAAGAAAATTAGTAGCTAAAATTTCCATAGAGCAAATATCGAAGTAGCAGAGAGCAAATGTAGCATAAATTAAATAAGCAATCTAAATTTTATCAAGTGAATTTGTTTTTGTGTGTTCCTTAGTATTAAGTACAGTTCAAGTAAGGAAAAACTTGCTAAGGCCAATTTATTATTTTTTATAGATGTAATGGATAGTGTACTTAAAGTAGGAATTCATAGTATATAATACATACTCTAAATTTTAATAACACGACTTTGTTCTTAAAAGCAACAGTGTTTTTAAACATTCATATTTACATTTGATACGTTTTATAACATTTCTATAACTCCAAAGTGTCACATTATCTATATATATAAAAGGCAAGGTCCTGACTGACTGGGTCACGTATCAACGCCCAGCCCAAACTACTGGGGGTACGGAGACCAAATTTTAGGAGTTTATTCCTTTTGTAATGAAGGCATCATTTAAGAAGCGATTTTTTCAAAATTCTAACCCAAACGGGCAAAGCAAAACGTGAGCCGATTTCTCCATAGGAATAGCATTGAAGCATTGTTAAATTTTTTTTAAATTTATACTTTTTGTTTTTTAATTTGAAAAAAATTTCAGCGTATTGAGCATGAGCGAAAAGTATAGTTACGTGAGCACGCAAGTTTAATTTGTAGCAATGTTATTTGAATATCATTATTTTATTTTTTATTGTTTCTTTATTGTATCCTGGTTCAGGTTTTCTTTGTTTATGAAACTGGCAATTTTAACGAGGGCCTATGGGAAATCGCTAAAACTTCTGATGGAAGGGCCTGGATATAATTGGAAATCCACTTTTTTTTATTCAACTGGAGGAGATTGTAATATCCTAATGGGGTGCTGACCAGTGGAGAGAAGATTAATTGGCATAAAATGAAAGTTGGTACATCTATGATATAATGGCTGGCCTGTTCATTGGCGACTTTTGGCGAGCTTGAAAATTTAAGGTAAGGTTGTTATATCTATCGAGTTGTATGAAGAAAAAGCTATGACAGAATAGCCTGTCCTGATTTAGCGATTTGTGTTACATTGCAAAGCAGCAAAAATTCCTAAAACTGGTCAACATTCCACTTCATATTTCATGCAACTCGATAGGCACAATTAAATTACACACCAAACATTACAGTTAAATTGAATTCGATTAGATACTGATTATTTAAATTGGAAAAATTTTAAAGCTTGTCAAAAGTCACCAATGAACAGACCTGCCATTACATCATAGCTGTACGAAAACAAATCACCGTTATTAAGTGTACAGTCGTGCAACGCCGGGTTTATAAAGCTAGTTTATGCATAAAATTTAACATTCAACTGAATACAAGGAAAGGAAAGCTTACTGCATTGTCGATATAATCTCACAAATTATTTAAAATGCAAAACGCAGCGAAAATAAAACGGGCTGTTGCTTTAGATTATTTGAAACACTTCTTGCTTTACAGGATTAGAAGAAACCATTGTACACCAATAATAGGTACAACACAATTCATTTATATTTTCTTAAAAGCATTCAGACTAGACATTGTATGCCAAATTAAACAAGAATTGCTATATTTACCTCTGTACTATCGGTTTCTGTGTCAGAATCTACTATCGTTGCTTTAGACTTCATATTCTTTGGTCCAGAAACCTTACCCCTGCCACCCATACGTCCAGACTTAGTCGTTTTTAAATCATCTAACTCCTCTACTAAGGCAAATAAGTCACTAAACCTGCAAAAAAAGGTTAATTTAAACATATGAATTAATTTTAAATACAGATTTACACAATTGTTAATTCACAATAAAATAGGATGCACAGTACAAAGAAACTGAAAATAATGTAAAGAATATCACATTATACTATAGAACAAACGAGACATATCCGAATCGTATATATAACAAAAAAAAAGATAATTTTTTCTTCTCTTCAAATTTTTCATCAATGCTTGTATATTATAGTGACTATAAGCAGGGTTCCCACTATTTCACTTAAAAATAATTCAAGGACTTTTCAAGGACCTTTATTTTTTTCAAGGACTTAATAATTTATTACTACTAGCAACACAGAACAAAAAGTTTTTTTAAAAATAAAGTCGTTGGCAGTTCCATAAGGAATATCTAGGTGCCGGCTTTGGCAAAAAAAAATTCGTGACTGCCTCTTTGGGATTGAAATCCCCAACTTTTGGTCTTTCAATACATGTTCTTATTAACATGGTTCATACAAAGTTACAGAAAAATAAAATTGAAGCACTTTCCCAAAAGAAAGTTCTCAAAAGGACTCAAAACCTAAATATATAAAGGGTATTCCGACACTGCATTTTTTTAAAACTAAAAATTATCTAAAATAAGAAACCCCATTAAAGGCCAAAGTAGAAAAAGGTTCAACCATAAACAAAACAAAAATTTCATTCAAGGTGTTCATAGAATCACGACTCACAGACACCACGAGTTGGACACTTGATCAGAAGAAAATATTCTGGTTGGTCCGACTTATCCTGAACCGGAGCTACAAAAAAAAATCGAGACACTTCTGATCACGCAGAGCCAGAGAACTGTCAATCATTCTGATGCAGTGTGACGTCAACGGTAGATTTCGCGAAAATTACTAGGCAGCTAAATAAGTCAATCAGGAAGCATTATTGGACTACTCTTCTAATGGGAGATGTGGTGGGTCTAATGGGAGACTATGGGGGCACTGGCTGGCCGAGATTTAAAGAAAACTTGTGTACTCCAATCTAAATTCATCTTCACATTTTAATTAAATTTTAATATTTTTATTATTAGAATCTGTTACTTGAACTTATTTATTGAAATTTAAACTTAGTTTCACAAAAATTACGGTGCGAAGAAAAAATAGACAATCGTTTTAAAAAAAAAGCATCGCAGTTCTAGCTAATCGGTTGACTTTTTATCGCTGTTTCAGTGAATTTGCATCGCATTTTGCGATTTGATACAGCTCAAATCCGTCTCACGACTGGCCGATCGGTTGCAATAATGCACCTATTGTTTAATAATTAGCCATCCGACCCGAAGTTAACTTAGAGAAATCGCTTCATCGGCATGTTTTTTAGCTTCCACAATACGTTTATAACGTAAAAAGTGGAAGGTTTTATAATCGTTCAGTCCGTCTGTCTGTCCGCCCGTCACCCACTTTCACAGAAAGTCCCACAGACAAGTGGAATACATCATTTTGAAGCAAAAAATCAGATTAGGCTACATTCCAAATTTCATTAAAAAATTTAAATTAGAAGTTTATTTAAAATTTAAATAACTTAAAATTTAATCTACATTGAAATAACATGCAAATTCCATTTTTATTTAATATTTTTACTGTTGCCATTTCGTTAAACGTACGAGAAATTTTATTAAAAAAATACAAACATTTGAAAGAATATTTATTTATGTGATATGATTCAGTTTGGATTGTTGTAATATCACAATAGAGTTCTTTTGATGGTTCATTATATATATGTATGAAGAAAGATGCAAAGAGAATTCTAACTTGGCATAAAAAATGTGCAAAGTTCCGCTTTTATTTTTAAAGCATCATTTGTACTAATTATATATTTTTTGTACTGTAATTTAATTAAATCTAATTATTAAATCTGAGAAAGAAGATTAATGAAAATAGTTAATTTTGGCGTTTAAAAGTTTGAATTACAAATAGCTAAAGGCCCTGTTTTTATTAGAATTAAATCACCATTGCCATTCGCAACAATCGCCCGAGAAACTTAATTCTTTTAGACAATAAATTAAAATAAATTTATTTTGTGACATCGATCAGTTTGAAATGACGTCAAATATATTTCACTACGAAATTCTTTGTATGTTGATATGAAATATTTTCATTCTATTTAAAAGCGAGGAATAGTTCATATTTATTCTTTGAAATACAAATTAATTTTTGCAAACGATAAGTAATAATTATTGAATTTTCGAAATAAAATAAATAAAACAAGCCAAATTTAGCATGTAAATGTTTAATATAGAATTGATGCAGTGTTTGGCGCCTTTTTACCTGTTTAACACAACTTTTGTGTGGAAGCGGGTTAAGTGACAGATTCTGTTACAAACCTACTTGTTTTAAGAAAAAAGAAAAATTTTGAACACAAATTAAATAAGATCGTAACTTTTCAGAGACTTGTTACGATGATCGCATTTTAAATAGTTACCAATTCGTAAAATAGAAGTAATGTCGAGTTATTTTAATAATACAGTTTTGGTTCAAGACGGATCGCTGAACCAGGCTTCAACGAATCGTCATTTTTACTATAGTTCGCAGCGAAATCGCAGTAGCGATTTTAGCGACTCGTTATTTTTATAGTTTTAGTTCAAACAGACCTGTTAATCAAACTTCGACGCCTCATAATTTGCGTTTAATTTTCGGCAATATCGCAGTAGAGTGTTATTTTTATAGTTCAAGGATCAGTGAACCAAACCTCGATGCCTCTTAATTTTTGCTGGCTTATTTGCGGCGAATTGGCTGTAGATTCCGTTAGTTTTATAGTTCAAGACGCGTCGGTCAACCAAACATCGACGCCGCGTTTGATCTATCTTAGCCCCCTTCCCCCATATATATATATATGGGTCACAGTATCTCAATGGTTCTGCATAGATATCAGGATCAGCCAAAATGGGATTAAAAAAGCCGGATTTCCGCCGAAAGGCGGACTCTCATTTTTCTTCAGCGCACGCAAGGAGATTCGTTGAAGTTTGGTTTTGTTTCTATAAGAATCCTCGCCTGAAGGGAAAAAATCAAGTACTTTTCAAGGACTTCGCGCATTTTTCAAGTACTTTCCGGGGCCCCGAGTTAATCAAATTAAATTCAAGTACTTTTCAAGGACCGTGGGAACCCTGTATAAGTATGAAAATGGTGAGATTTTTAAAATTTAATTTAAGTTTTCAAAATGTGTTTCACAATTATAATATCAAGTCAAGGAAACAAGAATTGCTTAAAAAAGTAATCAAATTGAAAAAGTTTTATTTATGAGCATAATTAAGTGTGGAAGTTTAATAGCATGAAAATGGATTTTGTCATTAACTAAATACAAAAATTAATTTCTCACTTTGTTTTTTGTGCATCTGAACACGATGCTTGAACTTGCAAAAGTGCAGATTGAACAGCATCAGAGTTGAAGACTAAAATAAGAAGGAAAACTGTGTTATGCAAACATTGATTGTTATTAAGTGGAAATATCACATATCTCAATATCCCAACCCACATATGCATTTTAGCTCTAAAAATAATTTTAAAAAAATTGTAAAGTGATTCTGTGGGTTGCCCCTAACTTGTACTTCTTAAGAAAAATATTGTGTACAATTAGTATTTTCTATCCACAGAGCATTTTCTTGATGGTCCTTAAATGAGACCATGGGTAAACCGGTTATGCAAAAATCTGGTTAAACCAGATGAGTAAAAGAAATGAAAGTTTAGATGACAGTTGGATTGCACATTTCTACATCAATGTTTGCTTAATAATTAAATACACAATTGAAATAATGCACCATTTTATTCAATATATTAAAGCATTATAAGTTGCATATCATTAAAAGAACCATTAACCTTTTTTTATTGAAGCCTAGACGTTCTGCAACTTGTTGCATTGGTCATATTGTTTTTAATCAGCATCACATAGGAATCAATAACAAAATAGATGTTTTTTTAAACCAATTTGTTAGTTTTTTTTTCATTTTAAGGTTAAAAAATGTGGCCGGTTAAAGCAGAAATACGATTAAAAGAGCTTTAAATGTAAATAAAAATTACAAAACAATATTTAGGTCGAAGATGCCCTAAGCTATGGTCAAAGAAATTTTTCCTTTAAACACAACTCCTTTTCACCATTTTCAAATGCAGGGGGAGCAGCCAAATTTTTTTAAAAATAGTAGTAAAAATAGGAGTATTATTTTAAAAAATAGGAACATAAACCTACTAAAAAAAGGAAAGACTTAATACTTTTTTTTGTTATAACAAACTTTTTCTAAATCTGGCACAATATATGTACAATAGACAATATAAGTCATGATGTCACGCCTACTACAGTCTAAACAATCGGTTGCCTTTATTTTGTAGCATTTACTGTTTTAGATCCAAAACTATTTTAAAAATTTTTCATTTTATTTGATCCCGTTGTATTGCAAGATTTTTAATTTGGGTATTCTCAGAATCTAACATTCAGGGTTGAAAGTGCCAAAATAAAAAAAAGTGGAAATCACGCGTGAAGGACACATAAACTAAATGAGTATATGGTATGTGCATATATCTGAGTAAATAGGAAATAAGGGGACGTACATGAATTACGTCACGCAAAATTTGATTTTGACCCTACCCTCCCCCTATGTCACGCTGCGTCACGTTTGATCGAACCCCTCCCCCTAAAATTACGTCACGTTGTTGCACCCCCCCCCTTAAAGAAAAAATTAATTTTAATATTTCCCTTTGTTTCTGAAAAATGAAAAGAAAATGCACATTTTTATATTTTTTAAAAAATTAACTTGAAAAGAAAAATATGTAAAATTTATATTAGTTAAATAATTTATTCATAGGAATATACCAACATTGTATTTACAGTTCCGTTGTCTAAGGTCTAACTAGCCATTCGCTAATGTCTTCCAAAAAATGGGGGTCTGAGTTCTAAGAGTAATCGGAACTGTCTAGTTCTGGGTGTTTTGGTGTTCGTCCAGGTAGCTGCCAGTCCTCTAATTGGTCAAGTGCATAGATATCATAGTTAAAGTATTAGATTGGCAGATCACGTGACCTCCAATGCTAACGACGGGATGGGCATGGAGGCCAAATAAGGAGGCAAAATGGCCAGTGTTGCTGCCACTTTAAGGAAAAAAATACTACGAAAAAATACCATCTAATTCTAAAATTACACAAAAAATATTGGAAAAGGATTTAAAGTCACTAAAAAGATTCCAAAATGCAGCTAGTATTTTTACGATATTTTTTTGTAATTTTAGAATTAGATGGTAATTTTTTCGTAGTATTTTTCTCCGTAAAGTGGCAGCAACACTGGTCATTTTGACCCCTTATTTGACCTCCATGCGCGTCCCGTCGTTAGCACTGGAGGTCATGTGATCTGCCAATCTAATACTTTAACTATATCTATGGTCAAGTGTCGCATTTTCCGTGTTGCGAAGTACAGTTACGAAAATGTCTGTAAAATATAGGAGACTAATAATGCTGACGTTGTTGCACATAATAATCTCCCCATCCTCTCTCTGAAATAAAGTGTTTCTTATAAAAAAAGATTTCAAATTTTTTTTCTCAAAAACTTTATTTTATGTAAAACAGATTGTCCTTGCAAAATTGGAAATTTTCGAATCGTTACGTCACGCAAGCGATTACCCCTACCCCCTCCATGTCACGATTCGTCACGTTGGCGCATACCCCTCCCTCCCCCCTCTGAGCGTAACGCAATTTATGTACGTCCCCTAATGTATGAATGTGCCCATATAATAACCAAAAAGTACAAAAAAAAAATATTTCCAAAAATATCTACCTAATTTTAAAATTTACCAGTCCACTTCATCATTTACGAAACATACATTACACATTAAGTGAAAGAACAGGCTCTACCCGAGTGAAACGGTGGAAACTCTCACTACTAACCGATTCCAGAAAAATTCAAGGGATTGGGGAGCCCAGATGATTAAGGTATTCGCTTTGTATAGGGAAGGTCCCAGGTTTGGATCCCGTGATCGCCTAGATAACTGCCGACCTATAAATGGCCTGTGCAGCCAAAAGTATCTGACGAATAATACCCTGTGTAGAGGAAGTGCACGTTAAATATCCATCAAAGTCCCAACGCTGCGTACGATGTCACCCTTAACGGTTTCTTTGGGTGCCTACTCAGGTGTCGGGTAGTCGCTTGACTCTGGTTCTAAATTATGACGCCTATCGCCCTCGTGCAGCTCTACTGCGACGATTATTCAAACTAACCTAACTAGAAATTAATAACAACAAAAATCTGAAAATATAAAGCGCGTATAAGTCGACCCTCCATTAAAAAAAACCTGTCTAAAATTAGAAACCCCAGTATAGTTCAAAGTAGAAAAAGTTTAAAACGCAAAAAAAATTATATATTTTAATGTTCAAAGTCTTGTGTTCACAAAGTGACGCCTCGCGAACGCTTGATCAGAAGAAAATATTCTGGTTGGTCCTATTTTCCTGAACCGGAGCTACAAAAGTAATCACACACTCTTTGGATCATCACACAGAGCCAGATAACTGCCCAATCATTACGAGGCAATCGAATTTCGTGAAAATTACTAGGCAGCAATATAAACTAATCAGGAAGCATTATTGGACTGCAAATTTTTGTACAAATGAAAATGATCCTTATCTAATGGGGGATTGCACTGATTGTTGGTCGATATTTGAAGACAGCTTAGTGTAATCTAATCTTAATTCATCCTTAAATTATAATTATTTGCTTAAACTTTATTAGCAAAGTCTGTTGTTTAAACATGTTATCTCTTAAAATTTAAGTTTAGTTTTCATTGATATAGACCGAGAATAGAGGAAACAACTTTTGACGATTTTTTCATGAAAAGTAAAGTATTCCCCCCCCCCTCTTTGGGGTGAAAGCACGATGCCCCAATGCCGTGGAATTTGACCTTGAGAGCTGACACTCCTTCAGCCATTATTGTCCGGGCCTCACCAGCTGCCGATTAGAAAAATTTAAGGCTGTGCACTGCATTACGAAAAATCCTGAATTTAAAAAAAAAATGCAAAAAAATAGGAATTAAATAGGAAAAACAGGCATTAAAAAATTAGGAAAAATAGGAGCTCTGCACCCCCTGCAAATGTAAATTTAAGCCCTTTAACCAACAGAGTTCATCAAAAGTACAATGATCTTCAATAAAAAGTCACAGAGAAGTTATCAAATAAAAGCTGTATTTTTTTTTAAATCCTACGCCAAACCTAGGCTGTTCCGCCATTAGTCTATTACAGGCAGCCCAATACAGTTCGGAGACACACACAAAGTGACTAAATTTTTCAGCAGCAAACACAGCGGCTACGTCTAGAAGTCCAGAACACAAGTGCAGGTCCACACTCATGTCAGCAGTCATACAAAGTGGGCAAGTTGGAGAGTCCGCCAGACCAAATCTGTGGAGGTGCTTTCTAAGATAGTCATGGCCAGTCTTAATTCTGAAGTTGGCAACACTGACTGGTAGGTCGCGAGGGATGGGATTTCCCAGTAAGGTGCCCCCTTGTAGTATTTCTAATGGTTTCACGATGGTGAGTCCTAAACCTTGCATTGATGATTCTTTTGGCACTGTGGTAGCAGACAGGCACGTCCGGTTGAGGAAGGCCTGACCCAGCTTTGATAAAAAGCTATATGTAATGTATTAAATTAAATGAGAGCTTAGTGGAGAACGTGCTAGTGACATTTTGAAAATGAGATTTGTGCAAGACATATACACTTCTTTAACGATAACAGTTTCTTTTATAAAATTAATTAGTAATTTTACGCTTCAATCATTTTCAATCTGTGCAACGAAATTGGTATTCGTTCACTTTTGTCCTTGCACGTTTCACAAGCTTTCATTGTTAACTACACATGAAATATCCAGCATTTGTTACAGTTGTCTAGCTGGTAGGTGTGCTAGAGTTTGATCAACACTTGGGGATAAAGTTTTGTTGCTAGGTTGTCTAAAAGAAATGCAGTAATTGATGAGTGGATATGGCATGCATAAAGATATGATAATAATAAAGATAATCAAGAAAAATTCGCCTACACCAGTAATAATATTAATTCAAATAGTTAGATGATATGAAATAAAGAAATATACCAACTTAAAGTAAAATAAAATCGTATTTACGGAAGCAAATAATCATTCTGCATATAGTTTTCCGATCAATATACATTTGTTTTTAAAAATATACTAACAGACCACCTATTAAGCTTTTACAAATATAATGTTTTAAAAAAAAACAGTGATTTGTAAAACAAATAGGACTAACCAAGCTAAATCAGAGTAATAATAATTAAAAATATAAAAGCAGTCTTTTAAAGATTTAAACCAACCTTGTGTCTAATGCATGGCGAATACGATTCGAAGCATTTAATACTTTGACAGAGAATATTTAGTTTTAAATTAAAGCCCCCTTCCAAACAAAATAATTAATGTTTATTGGTAATTATGATGAACATATTTTTATTAATTGTTTACCTTTTTCTTTTTAATGCTGATCCTGACTTTAAAATGTGAGTTGAAATTAAGTCTGCTAATACTTCTTCATGTTCTTTTGCCCAGTACGTAAGAACTGTTACAGCAAACTGATCACTTGGCTTCACTTCTCTGCTCATGATGTGCTTTAACAAATCGGCAGAAGGTCTGCAAGATTTAAAAAAATAGCTATAGAATAACCATAGTTATATATTAAATTAAACAAATAAAGATGAAAGAAAGTATTCAATACATAACAAAAAAAGTACCGCTTTGATACTTCATTGGTAGATATTGCACTATATTCAGAATTATTTCTTCCCCAAAACTATTTCAATATGTCACTGGTTTTTAAAGAAAAATTAGTCTTGATACCAAAAGAAAATCAAATTATAAATTTTTTTAATGGTTCATAAACCATTTTGTACGGAAGTATAATATCATCATAGAAAGTACCAGTTTGTTTATTGACAAAAAAAGTATTTCAAAAGAACAAATTTAGCATTATTTTATTCTAGCATATCTTTCACCTTTGTAATTGGAATTTGGAACGAATACCAGTGTTAGAAATCGGAAAATTAGAAGCAATCTGTGCTACTAACATAAAAAACGCAAGTGCAGATTATATACTTAGCATTTTTGAGAAAAATATTATTTATTAAAAAAAACTTTTAAAAAAATTATTTACAAACCCTAGACATCTACAGTACCCAACTGGACGATTTTAAGATCACTGGAATTTCGTGCTTAAGGAAACAGCGATTATATTATATCTTTGACGGTGCAGTTTTGCATTTTCAAGGTAGCTGAAGTTCCAAATTTTCAGTAATCATAATTTACAATACCCAGAGTTTTAGGATAATACTGCCCTCGATTTTCCAAATTTTACGATCGTTTACAAAGTTTTACACGACAGGGGGTGTAATGTGCAAAAAAAAGCATGATCTTGAAAAAACAGGGTCAAACTGAAACAGGTGAAGAAAATATAATAAAATCATAAAATAATTTTAAATTTAGTTGAGTACGGACAATTAAAAAAAAGATAATTTACAATACATTTTCTTATAAAATTTCAATGCAATATTTTATTTCAATGCACATAAATAGTATAAGGCAATAAAAAATATTTTGGCATTTATTTTTTAGCACATTTTTAAAAACAGGTCATAATGTCAATACTAATTTTGTACTGAGAATTGTCTGTAAATTTAAGGGCATTGTGTCAAAAGAACGAGCAATATAATCTTAAAAATTATGTCTAAAAGCTGGCCTTGTAAAACATTTCCCTTCTTGCAGCCCAATAAAACATAACCTTTAAATTCAAGTTGTCATGAGGTAAAATATTACAAATATTTTTTTTTTTAAAGCACAGTTCTTTAAATTATTAAAATCAATGTAAGTGGCCTGATCAGCAATATAATCTTACAAGTGATTACAATTACTATTCATAAATTGTCCTATTTTTTTTGTATGTCATTGTTTACATATAAGTTATCAACTTATACTAGTTACAAATAGTCAAACAACTCTATTTAGTTTTGGTAATAAACAAAACAATATCATTACATCAATGATTTTTGCAAACAGTCTTCTATCTGAATAATGAAACTTAAAAATTAAGAGCAATTACTTTTGTTAAAGTACTAAATTAGGGTCAAAACCACACAAACTGAAGTTAAGTCAGAAAAACAATTTTAGTTTTTTTTATCATTAAGGAAAATACAGATTAAAAATTAATTTTCTCAAAATGTAATCTCCATGTGTCAAAAAACATTGAAATGAATCCGATTATATTTGGGGGAAAACTGAATTTTTAACAACTCCTATTTCACCACACCATGCTGTGCTATGGCTGTAAATCTGATCTACATTAGAAAATCATTTTCCGGTCTCAAACCAGACGTTGAGCATGAAGAACCAATCAGAGGAGGACAAACCCTCTATAAATCAAATTCGTATTGTAAATAAAAGATATTATATAAAAGCAAAGAAAATCGGAATGGGTTCAGTATTACTAAATTAAATACAGCAATACTTACTTTTCTTGCTTTAACAATAGAGCAATGCTTATAAGTGCTTCAGAATGAGCTGGGGGAAAAAAAGTAACATTTTAAAAGTCATTTCATCAAAATATGATATTTTCATGAGCTTATGTTTAAAATTAGATTAAAATAATGCTACTGAGTAAAATTTCAATACTGTGCAACATTTAGAAATGTTAAATATAATAATATAACTTAAATATTTTCTTAGAACACACAAAACATTTTATTTAATTTCTTTTTTGCACACAGAAGAATACCCGCATCAGGATTTCTGGGTTCTATTGGCAATGAAAGTGATTGAAAAACAAGCCTACAAAATAAATATTTTTTTTCGAAAATATGACAAACTAATTTTCAATTTAAAAAAATTTGATTCTTTTAACTCATAAACAGCTTTAAAAAAATGGCCGTTAAACAAGCTAGAATTTAACATTGAAAAGATAGTTGCTTTGTTGAAGTAAATGAATTGAAATAGTAAAGAAGGCTTAACCAGATCTCTCCTACACAAGCTTTTTTTAAATAAAAATATTGTAATTGATGAAGCACAACAATTGTTTTATGTCATGTCAAATGAAAACCTTAAGAAATTTAAAAAGCCTTTATAATCAATTTATATTTATAGATAGTAGTTTCCTTTAATCAAAACACCTTTTTAATCTGTACTATTTGCTCTCTTGTTGTATTTAACTTAATTCTTACCAAATGAGATATTACTTCCACTCATTCTCTTAACAGGATATTTTCAAACCGCTTACATTTGATACCAATTAGGATTGTTAGAATAGATTTCTATTACACTATACTGTTAATATTCTGCTAATTTACTTTTATATACAATGGGTCATCTTAGTAGTGTCTGTATATATACAGAACTATATTAAATAATTCTATAACAATGTGCTTAATCAAATTATGTTATTTTCATATTTGTCAGGGTATACTCTACATGATTGAATTCGGGTTCTAAAAGTTTCAGATGCGGCAATGATTCGAGATAACAAGGATAATTGAATTTTGTTATATGTATTATCTAGTGATTCGCGCTTTCAAATGACGAACGAAGAAACAAATCTTCTAGATGTGCGGCATTCTGGAAATTAACTATTACACATGTCTGACTCAATTTTCATGTGACGTGATATTCTGATAGTAAGTATCCGTTAAGTAAATCGGTAAATTTCGAGAGAGGGAAAATATCAGATGAGACAATTCAGGTTATAGGCCCTTAAAAAAAAAATTGAATCAGTTTCAATTTCAGGGGCGTCGACCTGGTCATTCCTCACAAAACCATGTTCTTGCAAGATATCTTTCGCATGATGAAAGGTTATGCTTCCAATTGAACTAATTTAAGAAAATGAATGTTTTATCTATCTACTAAAGTTGAATAAATTAAAAAAAATTCTGTATAAAAATTTGTGTCCTCAGACTATAAACAAATGGACTGTCTAACCGTCATGTCCGTGGACTGTTTTGGTTAGTTAATCCAAATTAAATCCAAATTTTTTTGTAATAAATATTGCTTTTTAATAAATCAGCATTACATGAAAGTACAAAACACAAAAACTAATCTTTATAAAGAATATAAATACATAAATTCTATGAAAATAAATTGTCCCACAGATTTTAGTCATGTCCGAGGACAACATATTATTTAGCATGTATAAAAATCTAGAAATGACAACAATACTCTGTTTCAGTCTTTTTAGCATACTTGCCAACATTGAAATTTTGAAAAGCTTACAATTTCAATTATGGGGTTCGAAGGAGCAGGGGTCAAAGTGACAAATTAAGAATATATAGGATTTAAAAAAAACCCAGAGGATATACAGGATTTTAAAAAAAACCATACAGCACAACATAAAAGTAAAACCTCAAATAACTGCATACGGTTACCGATCCACACGGAAAGCATTTTAAAATTCCCGGCATAATTTTTATGGCATAGGTTTTTTTTAAAAAAAGTTTTACACTGTTCATACACTTATTAGGGGGAAAAACTTCAAGCACTCTTCAAATACTTTTCCAGAAAAATTCAAGGAATATAAATTACGAAAATCATAAAATCTGAATAGATAAAGCGTTTTTATTTTAAAACTAAAACCTGTATAAAATCCGCCATAGTAGAAAATTGTGTAAAAAAAGCTTCAACACACAGAATTTTATTTTTTAACATTCAAGCTTTTCTTGCCATCACATGATCACGACTCGCGGACCCTTTATTAGAAGCAATAGAAGAAATGTTCTGATTGATCCAACTTGACCTGAACGTAGCTACAAAAAACACAAACGTAGCTACACTTGACCCGGAGCTACAAAAGTAAAACGAAACTCTTACGATAATGCAGAACCAGAGAATTGTCAATCATTAAGTGCCTTGCGACGTCATAGTTAAATTTCGAGAAAATTACTTGGCAGTAAAATAAGTGAATCAGGAAGCATCGTTGGATTGCACTGGCAGTTGGTTTAGCCGATATTTGAAGAAATCTTAGTGTAATCGAATCTTAATTAATCTTCAAATTTTAATTAAATTTTTCATCTTTATTATTAAAATTAAAAATTTAAACTTGCTTTTTATTGAAATTTAAGTTTAGTTTTCATTGATATAGACCAAGAATTGTTGAAAATTTGTGTTGTGCAAAAGTCGGCCCCCTTTTTTTGGCACTATATTTTCTACAATTACTTGACCTATACAGGAGTATATATGCAGCATTCATTAAAAATAAAATCTTGTTCCGGACAGATTTCGGTCAATCAAACCTATCAATATTTTGTTACTTTAAAGTAAAAAAAGATATTTCTTTAAAAATCTTAATTTTTTTTTACACTTAATTTTTTTTGTCCGCACAAACTTACAATAAAATGAAAATCCGTACATTGTACAGCCAAAACGTACATGTTGGCAAGTATGTTTTAGTATTCAAATTTCAATCATACACGCGAAACGTTGTATCAAGTCGATGGTTTGAATACAGCAGTAGATAAAAAGTAATTTGAAGTTAAAAGTTTAAAAAAGACTTCTGACAAGATCATAGCATAATTTCTGTGGTCAAGATATAAGAAGGTAAACGAATGATTTGAACTTATAATTTGTTATTTGTATAAAGAAATGTTATATAAGCTTAGTTTGCATGCTACTTTCTCTTAAGCCTAAAACTTTTCTGTCTGTGAGCCACTATTTACGATTTCATCATGTCCGTGTACCATCATGTCCATGGTTTAAGGCCCACGGACAAGATTTATAAATACACGGGCATAACGTTTTAATTATATAAGAGTAAATTGATTAAATATAAGTGAAATGCATTACAGTAACGTTATATTTTGCCGTGAACTAATATAATAAATTAAAGCTGAAATTTTATTTAAGTGTAACACATCAATAAAATATTTTTATGTTAATTTTGGGGGTTAAAACTTTTCGAAATGAAACATTATTAAATTAAGACTTACTAACAAAATAATTAATATTAATTGTATGATCTGGACCGATGCTATATTTCTAATGTAGTATGTAAGTGTAACTCAAATCCGAAGTTTCAAAAACTTTCAACAATATTTTTTTTCGAGATTTTTCGCCTCAAATTGTACGTTTTCTGAGGAATGACTCATTTGTGTTTTTGTCGTAGGACAGATGATATAATCACTTATTTTATTTCCTTCAATAAAATCTACATACCTGTAAATTCTAGTTTATGAAGAATTGGAAGAATATATTCAATAGGTATATTTTGTGCAGATATCAACTGCCACAGGCAAAACTGTTCAAATGATTCCCACTCTAGACTGGCATCTAAATGGAGAAAATAAGGATGGATAATTAGCAAATAAAAACACACGAGTTGTAGTTATTACCAATACGGTCTACGGAGAGCTGTAGCGTTTTTGAAAATTAAATTTATGGTATGGTGTGAAGTACTGCATTTCACAGTACAATACTACTTTTTACGTTTCTGTCCTGCCTGTTTCAAAGAGACTTAAGGGAGGGCGATACATGTAACCACCTGAATTTAAATCTTTTTTCAGAGACGTTATTAAAAGGGAAGAAATACATGAATCCTTTTAAAATTCAGTATGTTTATAAATTATACATTAAAATACAAAAATTAGATTATTTTTGTTTTAGTTTTTTTCAAAATGACCGCCATAGTAACTCATCTCCCGAGACCCTCGCGGATAAAATTATCAATGAGCAGGAATTCTAGCTACTCGAAAATTGATCTGAAATAAAAAAAAATTATATGAAAATGTTCATTAAACTTGCATCTTCTAGTTAAACCAATAAAAAATCAAAAAAGTAACTTTTTTGGCATTTTTGAGGTTCAACTAGAAGATAATACTATAGAGAAGACGTATACCAAATTTTATAAGGATCGATTGAGAACTTTTTGAGTTATCTTGCCCACCAATTAAAAAAAAGTAGTTTTGAGATAAACATGCTTAAAGTTTTGACAAAGCCCTCAAGCGCCGAGTTGAGGTTAAGCATTTAAATGAGTTTTTAATTAATAAACAATGCAAATTTCATTCTAAAAATTTGCAGGCATATTTTTGAGATGTTATTTTAACTATTTATGAAATTCGATTTTTACATGTATCGTCCCCTTAAAACATTTAAAATGTCTTGCTTTTTGTATTGTATTGCAAAATGTTCGGCATTTTGTTTGATGATTAAAATTTCTCCGCAAGAACCATAAACAGGATATTTTCCTCGTTAACAACTCTTAATCCAAACAGAATAAAGCGAGAAAACTATGATGTTATATACTTTTAATTAATCAATAATCTCTCATAACTGGAAGGCAGGAAATTTATTATATTGTGACCTAAAAAGTTATTAAATAATTAGTAAAATTTTTTTATTTGTTCTAAACTGTCTAACCATATTCTTCAGTCTATTTTTGTTTAACCATATATTGTACCATATAATATGGTGCAAGATATGGTTTTATAGACTTGAATCAATTAAGACACTGAAATTACAATAATACTATGAAATTAATATGATGCTGTGGAACTAACGTTTTTTCTTTAGGTCATCCTACTTAAAAGAAACCTTTACCCCAAAAAATAGTACCCATATTGACTGAGTCACCATATTTTTTAACCATACTAATGATGTCTTACCATATATTGAAATAATATCGAGTGACCTGAGGTAATTATTGGACACTTAAAATCGGGGAAATTATTGGACAGAGCCAAACAACAATAATGCATCATAATTTAATGCATCTAACAAACCACAATTTGTTAATTGCATATCCAGCAATACTCTCATTAATTATTGGGATTAGATTACTACTTTTTCTCAAAAAATACATTAATAATCCAAAGCGCTAGAAAAAAAAATGATTTAAACTCTTGTCAAACGATGCCAAATAGTGTATAGTTTTGTTTCTTTTACATGATCTTGAATTTTGTAATGCCCTGTCTTAGATATGTTTATGAAGGTGGTTTGAGATGAAACACACCATTGTAGGATAAATAGTAACATTATGACATGTATGTTTAGTCATGGGGTAATTATTGGACAATGTGGGGAAATTGTTTTACATGCTATGGGGTAAGACAGACAGCATCGCAATATGCTTAAATTTACTTGGTACAGTTTGGGTGATTAAGAAACAATAACTACGCAATGTTTGAACTTGGAAAAGGAAAAAATTTAAATGTTTGTTAATTTTTACTAAATTTCACTGCCAGTCTAAATACTGTGCAGAACAGATTGAAAACTACTGTCCAACAATTACCAATTGGCAGATATATATGAAAATTAGCGCAAAAAAAATTATAGTATAATAGCATTAATTATATAGCAAAATATAGCATCAGGAAAAAAAAAATAAAATTCATCATGTTAAATTATTTAATTTTGAAAATAAATAGCAGAATGACAGTCAAACAAAAGATTTTATTGATTATTGTATTGAATATTCAGAGTCAACTAACATAAAAATAAAGGATATAGTTGTTTGTTAAATGTAACATGATGTAGTCTAGATAGCAGAAAAAGAAACAAACCAAGTTCATAATAAAAATATTAGCTGATAGCAAAACATTTGCTAACAAATTAATAGATTTAGGCAATATTGGATACATTTTACAATCAGAGAGAACTAAAAGAGTAGGGATATACATCATTGTTAGAGAAAAGATAAATCAATATCTTAATCAAATAATTTGCAAACCTTTTCCCAGAAACTTACATATTTGATTGGTATATTTTTTTTAATCCAATAAGAATGAATTGACAGATAAAATAGGAATCCAAGTGAGGTATGAGCAGGGTTAAATAAACAGGGATGATACTAGGGTTTTCAGTTTGATAACATACCAACAAAGAAACAAGGGAGCAATAATCTTAATAAAATGTCAAAATGATAAAATTTTCCATCTAAGTCCATCAGAGTTCATTAAACAGGGACTGGGAGACAAGGAGGGCTTAGGTTTTACCTTAAATAGCTGGACCAGAGGACATGATCAGAAATGGAATAAATCATACTTTAGAAGGGAGGTAAGAAAACATTTTTACAAAAGAGTTGTCAATGAGTGGAATGCTTTATCAGATTATGTGGTGTATTCGAAGAGAGTAGAAGATTTTAAGAAGAATCTTGATAGTCATTGGAAACTGGTAAAGTATTAGATTTATTTTGAACAAACCTTGCTGGGCCTCTGGCCTGTTGTTGGTCGACAATTTTTGTATTTGTATAGAACCAATTTTAATATACGAAACTTCTGAATATCCTCCAATGGAACAGCCCGTAAAATTCCCTTTTAGGAGAAGAACACCCTCAACTGTCTAAAAATATGCAGCCCAATAATGCTTTCTGGTTTATTTATTTTGCTGCCTCATGGTTCCAATCTGGCAAGAGAAGCTCTTCTCTGTTGAATTCTAGAGTTAATTTTATATAAATCAGGCGTTTTATACATACTAGATGGCTGGTTAAGTGAAGTAGAAAAAAAGTAAATTAACGTTATTAGCAACAATGCAACCTTGCCTTGCTGGAAATACCTTAGCTCTAATTATCCAAAAGGCAGTTTATCTGCATACATACAGTACATTGCATATTTTATTTAACAATAAAATCAACTAAAGTTTAACGACAGCAGATAATAAGGACTCGGGCAGGGCATTATCATCATTGAATGGAAAAAACTATTAATGATTCCGTTAAATGATTAGCACTGAAGAAAAACTATGAAAATAATGAGACAATAATCTGATCACATAACAAGTTAGGTGTGGTGATCATACAATTAAGAGGTGTAATTGAAAATTCGTTTTAGTAATCAAATTGTTTTTCATATCTTTTCATAATGAGGAGGATTTTCCCTCTAGGGAAATCCATGCAAAACTTTCACCCCTATATCAATTTAAACTAATTTTTTTAACGCTTGTGTACTTAAACAAATCCTAGGTTTTTTAAAGTTAAGTAAAGTTTTGTACAATGGCCTAATAACTTAACAATTTAGATTTTACAAACAGTAACTATAATTTGAGATTTTTTTTCTAATACAATTGAGAGTATCAATGTCCGCAAAATTTAAATGCACCTTTTTTCTTTTGAAACACTTAGTGTTGACAATCAATAGAAAGCAAATACTTTTAGAAGAATATTTTTCTTTCTAGAAACCATTACTGATGCTATCTCTGTTTAGGATGGCAGATATGCAGAAATAATCATAAAAAAGTATATGGTTTAGTTTTAAACAGCATCTTTAAACCCACTATGCATACTACTTCTTTAGTTTTTGCAATTGGTAAACTTCAATCAATCTTGCATACTTACATTACCATATCTTTTTTAAAAATTTAATTTTTTAATGTAAATTATAGCCTTATTAGTGTGTATTGCTTAAGTAACAAATGCCTAGGCACAAGTCACATACAAGGCAAGTAATAGTTCTCAAAAACTACTTGCCTGAAAGTAGGTTACTGGCTCAAGGCCTCAAGTATGGGCAAATTTAACATTTGCACCCTGAAAATATAATATCTTGTATAAGAGAGAATGGCAGGAGTCCCTTACTGAATTGGAAATACATTTTGTAAATATGGTCTGAAACATTGCGAGTCTGGTATCAGATCACAACAGGGAACACATTGACGCATAAATAGTGATGATTAATATTACAAAAATATATTGAAAAATGGGGTAACCACTGACACCAGTCTTTCAATGCTTGCACAAGGTTGAATTTGAGTTACTTTGAATTTTATGAAATTGAGATGTTTTCATTTGAATAGAAAAAGCTTATGGGTTCATTTTAATAAAAACTTTAAGATTAATTAATAACTGGTCCAAGTCATTGTAAATAGTAATTTTCTTTAATCAGTATCTCTCAAGAGATCAAAATAATTTGCAATAAATAAAAATAAACAAATCATAATATACCTAAATAATACAATATGTTTGATGAGCCAAAATATAACATAGAATAAGTAATAACTTTAAATATCTATTGCATCCCTTTAGTATAATGGAAGGCGAGTGAGATTCATAGAGAATTATGAATAAGATATCTGAAATCATGAAAATATTTTCCCACATACTTTTTACACGAGAAAGTTAAACAAAACCAGAATGTGAATGAAGCAACACACTTTGAAATGAAATATAAGAAATTGAAATACTTACTTAAAACAGACAGAAAGGAATCTTTTTTGAACATAATAATATTCTTTTGTATAAGAAGGCATATAAGGTCTTGAAGCTGGAACATAATACATACACAAATTTAAATGTATCAAAAATCTCTACATAGTCTGGAGACAAAAAAAAATGTTTTATAAACAATTATGCTATATTTATAATAAACCACACTTCAATAAAATAATGCAATTATAAAAAAATGGGTAAAAAATATACAGTCAAACCCCGCTATAGTGAACCCTCTACGGAACCAACACTTGGTTCACTATATCCCATGGTTTACTATAGCCAATTTTTCTAGAATAAGGTTTTATACGATATAAAGCTTTTACAAGAATAATAATGGTTTTGCATACCTTGAATTAATTAAATTAAAAATTAATTTAATAATTTTTTATAAATTATTAATTTTTTTAATTTTCTTAAAATAATTATTCGAAAAGAATGCAAATACATTAGGTTAAATAGTAACTAATATTCAAATTTTCACGAAACACGTCTGCAATTGTAGGTAAGAAATTGGCATTTTTAGGCTTTTCTCTTTACAGAAGCCGCCATTTTTCAGACGGTTTCCGTCTCCTTCTATTCAAAATGCGTCTAAAATCTTTCAGAAAGAAATAAGAGAGTAACAGAGAAGTACAGGTTAAATGGACAATTAGAAAGTTCCACTTATGCCCAGTTTTTAAGGGGTGTTTGAAAAGAAAGAATAGATAGCTGGGGAGATGAATGGCTTCATTTAACTCTGGAGGGGAAGGGGGTGGGGTTGCAACACAAGTAAATATTGCAGTTTGACCAGACTCGCCTTTTCAGAAATCGGGAAGTGTGTATGAGTGTGGTGGGGGACATGAATAATGGGTTGAAAAGAAAGGGTGGTTCCTGGAAGGGGTAGAAGAGGTATGTTTACTTTGAAACAGGTCCAGTTTGAGTACAATAAGATCCGAAGGACAGGTTGAAATTCGACACATTGTTAAAGATCTCGCTGCCACTTGCCACTCTTATAGTATAACTTAAAATATGGAGAACTGAAAAAATATTAAGGAAAGGAAATTTAAGTTCACTACAAGCAAACTCTAATTTTCTAAGTAGTTCACTATATCCATATAAAATAACATTAGTTAAATAGGAGATCGGAAGGGACTACTAAAAAGGTTCATTACAACGAAGGTTCACTATAAGCTAATTCCATCCGTGACAGACATGACATCAGACAACTTTTTTTGTCCCCTTTTAAGCACTAAATATTAGTTAATTGGTAAAAAATTTCTATGGGGAGATGCACATAGAGGTGTTAATTATAAAAAATCCTAAAATTTTAATTAAAGTTAAAATACTTTTAATTACTTGGTTTAAAACATGCCGTGGCAGACATGACGAAATTGAGACACAGATTTTAAGTGACCATATAATATTACCATTTGTTCTTAATTGGTATGCATGTCAAGTCTAGAACTTTTAGGGAATCAATAAGATTCTGATATACCAAGCAGAAAGAAAAAAAATTAAGAAATTTGTAAATAGTAAAATATTATAAAATATTTATTAGCGTGACAGACATGACAAGGTTTCGTGACGGACATGGCACGTGTAAAATTTTCTATGAACTTAAGTATTTATACTCAAATATCACTTTACTTTTTTAAAAACAACTTGGAGATTACATTATGATGTAACATAGATGTATTATGTTATGTGGCTCCTAATAAATTATTAAAAATTTATTAAAATTCATTAAATCCTGTGTAATATACCAGTGTGGGAGCTGTAATATTTTCTAGTATTTACTCCTTCTCATACCAGACTACATGATCTATGGATTCAAAACTGAACATCCCTTTAATTTTAGTTGATACTAAATATTTTACTTGTTCTGGTTCTGTACTATTTCTGTTATAATTCCATGAAAACCTCATCGTGTTTCATGTTCACCCATTGGCCATATTGCAAACTGTGAACTGTTGAATTTTGCAAAAGGTAGTTTTCGATACATTCAACCTATTGAAAATAGTACCCATTTTAGCTTCCACACTACATTTATAACGTAAAAAGTGTAATAGACCGTGGGGCAAGGGTAGAAAAAGTGCTTTAAAAAAAGTTTCGTTTGCCAAGTCAGGGGACCAAGTAAATTATTGATTTTCTGAAACATGTTGATCTATTGATCAGAAAAATAAAAAGTTGTCACAAAAATAACTGCTCAGATTTTTTTTAGAGCCATCTAAAATGTATATTTTAAAATAATTTATATTTGTGTGAACTTAATAAATTTCTGTAAATATGATGTAATTTTTTCTTATTTTATGATTAATAGGTAGGCTATATACCAAACAATTATAAATTTATTTTTCAGAAGCAGACAATTGTTGTCAAATAAGGGTGGGGGAGGGAGTAAATATTAATGCTACATAGGGCATCCCAAGATAGGCAAATACGTCACTTAGAAAACTAATATTTTAAATAAAATCATGTCATGTTACTTATATCATATTCTTCAATAGAGGTCTACTCAAAAATTTACATCTGATACTATGATTTATAAACTACACTACAGGCAAATGAAGCTTTTTTTTATGTCTAGAAGCTTGAAATGAAAAAATGACTTTTGTTGTTGACTCATAGACCATCACACAAATAACAATTTAAAATTTTTTTTTTAATTAAAGGTATTTAAGATTAATTTGTTAGACACAAAGTCATTCCAAAAGAAGAGTTAAGTTTCAGTTAATCATTTTCGCCCGAATCATCGAAAAATTTATAAAATGCACATTTGGACCCAAAACTCTCTGGGGACATATGGTGCCAAAACTTTTGGTGTTTTCTGTTTCTAAAGGCTCAGACCTTGCTTTTGATGTATGACACTCCCACTTTCAGTGAGCATTTAAGCTTCTAGCTGAAATTTTGAAATTTATTCTTTGACGAAGCATTTAACATGAAAAAACCCAATTCCACCCTCTGACACTATTTATTGTTTTAAAGTCCTGGTTTTTTAGGTGTACACCTCCACCTAGTCTAGAGCTAACTTTTCCTACCCAACTTGGCATAGGTACATGCAAATTTTTAAATGCAGGTCTATATCTCTGGATGCAAAATTTAAAATGCACATTTGGACCCAAAACTTTCTGGGGACATATGGTCCCAAAACTTTTGGCGTATTATGTTTCTAGAGCCAAGACCTTTCTTTTGATATATGACAATGTCAATTTCTGTTAATATTTCAATTGTCAGGCCCAAAATTCATTAGTATTTTTCAAGCAATTCTTGTGTGCAGCCAATGAAAGTTATGATAAGATACTATTAACTTCAAAAATGCAATTGAAGGGCCGTTATTTATTATTATTTCTGCTATATTATACCAATTATAGAGGCTTTTAGCGATTAAAGTTTTAAAAATATTGGTTAATAGTTAGAAAAGTTGAATTTGGTACAAGTTGTTTACATTTTCTTAACAGCGTAATACTGTTTTAAAACCGAGTTTATTGCAATAATACCATCAATTAAATGAACAAAATTAGCTTGCAAGTGTTTAACGTATATTTTTATTTCTTAATTGAGTGTTTTATAAATTTAGAAAAAAAAAACATTTTAAAATAAGAATGTTTGCTTTTTGTACTAGTAAAATATTCCCAAACAAACCAAGCGTAATGTTGTTTCGATACTTAGTTTGAATGCAATAATAAAGTCAATTAAATAGCTAAAAAGAGTGTACAAGCGTTTTACGTGTATTTTTATAAAACAATTGAGTAGCTTCGATTGATAAAACAAATATTTTTAATTAAGAAAGTCAGCATCTTGTCCATGTAAAGTTTTCAAAACAAAGCGCCGCGATGGCATAACTTGGATTTCAGATCGAATTTTAATGCAATTATTTCGACTTCAACAAGCAAAAAAACACTAAATTGTTCTTTGTACATTTTTAATTCACAATTGAGTCATTTCAAATAGAAAAAAAGTGATTTTAGTTGTACTTGGTAGAAATCATAACAAACCTCGTTTTTGCCGATAGCGTAATGCTCTTTTCGGACTCTCTCTCGAAAAATGTAAACAAACCGAAAGTCCTGGCGGAAGTATACATAACAATATTAGTTAATTTTTAGAATAAAGAAGTCTTGTGATATTTTTTGGTTAGAATATTTACTTTTTTACTTCAAAATGAATTAAAAAACATATTTTGTTGTTATAATTTGTGAATTTTTTAATATCTTGTAATAAATTTGCTTACTAGCAACGCCATCTAGTGAGCAATAGGAAAATTTTCATGTAACTAGGTCATTAAAAATAGTTCTACATTTGACATTCGAATGTTAAAAACTACACAATTTTACACATGACAACTTTTCATTTTTAAATAAAATGAGTATTTTCCTTAATTTTTGCAAAAAAATATCGTGGTCCCTTTCATTGGCAAACGAATATTAACATTTAGCTTGCACGGCCCATGGACTAGAAGGTTTCATAATCGTTCAGTCCGTCTGTCACCCACTTTCACAGAAAGAACCACAAGTCCCACGGACAAGTGGGATACGTCATTTTGAAGCAAAATATCAGATTAGGCTACATTCTAAATTTCATTAAAAAATTTAAATTAGAAGTTTATTTAAAATTTAAACTTAAAATTTAATCTACACTGAAATAACATGCAAATTCCATTTTTATTTAATATTTTCACTGTTGCCATTTCGTTAACCGTACGAGAAACTTTATTTAAAAAAATACAAACTTTTGAAAGAATATTTATTTATGTGATATAATTCAGTTTGGATTGTTGTAATATCACAATAGAGTTCTTTTGATGGTTCATTATATATGTATGAAGAAAGATGCAAAGATAATTCTAACTTGGCATAAAAAAATGTGCAAAGTTTCGCTTTTATTTTTAAAGCATCATTTGTACTAATTATATATTTTTGAATGTAATTTAATTTAGTCGAATTATTAAATCTGAGAAAGATTAATGAAAATAGTTAATTTTGTCTTTTAAAAGTTTGAATAACAAATAGCTAAACGCCCTGTTTGTTATTAGAATTAAATCACCATTGCCATTCGCAACAATTGCCCGAGAAACTTAATTCTTTTAGACAATAAATTAAAATAAATTTATTTTGCGACATAGATCAGTTTGAAATGACGTCAAATATATTTCCCTACGAGATTCTTTGTATGTTGATATGAAATATTTTCATTCTATTTAAAAGCGAGGTATAATACATATTTATTCTTTGAAAAATAAATTAATTTTTGCAAACGATAAGTAATAATTTTTGAATTTTTGAAATGAAATAAATAAAACTTGCAAAATTTAGCATGTAAATGTTTAATATAGAATTAATGCTGTGTGTTGGCGCCTTTTTACCTGGTTAACACAACTTTTGTGTGGAAGCGGGTTAAGTGACAGATTCTGTTACAAACCTACTTGTTTGACTCTGAAGTCAGACTATAAAATATTTTGCCAATGCACATGATCAGAAACAATGCGAGTTTCTTGTACCAGGATTTTTTTTTAATTTCTTGCCATGGGGTAGATGAAGGTTTGCTTTAATTTTTTTGTATGTTTTTTTTTTTTTTTGGGGGGGGGGGGGGGTGAATTGATACAAGACATTAAATCCAGTACAAATTTTTCTCACTGTTCCAGCAAACTCACATAGTGTTCTACAATTTACTCTTCTGGCTCGAGTAGCCTCTACGACTTGACACTTAATAGTCCTACCAATGCCTCCAATACATCCTTTGCCATGTGATGAGCCTTCATTTGCCATGCATGAGAAATGCCAGACTGTTGAAAGCTTACTATGCCATTGAAAATATTGTGTATTTTTCTTTAAAATGTTGACCTGAATTGCCCTAAATTTTCGTAATGACTAAATTGCTGATCACAATAACAGCATAACAACTATTAAAGTAATGTACCATTGTACTATACATGGTAGAGGAAGTATTCTGCCAATGCACAGACTGAATTTTATCCTGCTTAATATGGGAATAGTTCTCGCTGAAGTCAGTTTGTATCGGAAGTTTCCCGTTTGGAAAATTTTGCTTTAAATTAGTGAAAACTATAGATTATATATGTTTCACCTGGCACAAGAAGTATAGAAGTTATTTCTTCAATAAAGTTAAAACATCATTTAAAATTCCCTTTTTGTTTTGAACTACAGCTTCCTCGTATTATTATTTATAATTTAGTATAGATGGCAACAGCATATCTTTACAACTCAGATCAATAAAATGCTTTATTTACTGGTTTGTCAATGAATACATACACACGTGAAAGTGACCATGAAACGATTAATTATGTGGATTATGGCAATGAAAAACTTATTGTGATGGACATGACAAACGTGACAGACATGACAAAGTTTGATGTTCTATATTTCACTTAAATTTTAAATTTATTTTTCAAATTTTTTATGGACAGTTTCTTTTGAGATATAAAAAGAGAAAATAAAGTGTCAATTATTTTTACCCAGCAAATTTTTTTTAAAATAAAAAAAATCCATGTTTTTCGTGACAGACATGACATGGAGACTAACACTAAGTTTGGGGGAAATAGCAAAATAATTAAACGGATTTCAATAATTTTTTTTGTGTTATTATGCAAAAATTGATCTATTCTTTAAAAAAATAATTTTGTTTTCAAAAATATATTAGTATTTAAATACTTTAAAGGACATCAAACTAAGGGTAAAAATGAAAGATTTTCGGTTTCAAAGTTAGTCTCACAATTATTAACAACAAAAAATTATTTATGCATTTACATTATTATATCTTGTTATTTTCATGAAATTTGACTTATTTTCTATAGCTTGGAACAAAAAAATAATTTAGTTGGAATTTAAAAAATTATGTCGACGACGCATTTTCGTGGAATCAACCTATAGTATATCTCAGGTTCATTATAGCGGCGTTCGACTGTATTAATATTAAAGTCATTTACCTGTGTTGGATCTATACAAGAGACAATTAAATTTAAAAGCTCAGCATTTCCTACTGCTATGGTCTGGAACTACACCAAGGAAACAAAAGATTACATTAAAACAAAAACAAAATGAGTGTTAAAACAATTGAAGTTATCTTTAAATGAAAAGTTTAAATTCAAGAAAATAATTAACAGTCAAACTAATTATTAGATGTCACTCAAAGTGCTATCACATACCTGTACATAAACATCGGGAATTATATAACAAAACATACGAACATCATCTTCTTGACACATCTAAAAGAGAAAATTAAGTTATGAAATAAAAAAATATATCAAAAGGTAACAATTATTTATAATTCTATCAAAGAAGTTTGAAACAAAACAGGCTATCAGGATTTAAATAGTAGTATAGGTACTTTAATACCCCATGTGAGTATTGTACACATTTAAAAAAAGATTTAAATTTTATTAACTACGGTAATTTTAAACTACTTTAAAAATTATTCAAAACCAAAACATAAATGCAAAATAAATAGAAAAATACTAAAAGAAGCACATTATTAACAAATTCTTTATTGTAAGCAGTAAGCGACACACTACTGCGTAACTAATTCAGGTTAGACAGAAAATTGGTAAAGCAGATTAAAATTATTCAGATCAAATTCATTGATTCTCCCAAGTATTAACACCATGAGGTATATCTAATGTTAATGTTATAGGAGATAGATCACTTTTTTATATATTTTTTTAATCGTGTACATGGACAATTAAATGGTCTTTTGTGTCATACATCACTTTTTTCTGCAATGTGATTGTCAGCCCTGGCTTTTTATTGCTTTCTAGAGATAAATTATATTCAGGCTGCTATTTTAATTTAGTCACACTTTAGTTTTGCTTCCAATCAATTCAATAGAAAAGAAGCACCAAAGAAAAGGAAATTTATAAAAGTATAGCCCCAATTCTCTCACAAAAACTTTTCATTAAGTATTCAACATTTTTTCAAAATAAAAACATGTTTGATTATGTTCTTAATATGTTTCAGAAACCAAACATTAATTTAAAATATACACTTATTTACCTTTTCAGGCAGGGTTGGGTTTTTCCTGTCCAAAACTAATATTTCCCATCCCAGCGGGAAAAACTGGGATATACCTTTCTTTCAGAAAAAAAAACCCCAAGAAAATACCATTTTTTCTCGGATATACCATGTAGGAAATTCCTTTTAATAAAAAAGTTTTTAAAAAGTAAACATCAGCTTTTCTTTCTTGTTTACATCCTAATTTTTGTATTCTGGCTGTGATTGCAATTATGTTGCTGTCTGGGTGACGGAACCCTTTTTGCGTTTTGTTCCCTATTATCCCCAATATAGCCATTGTAGTTTGCCAAAGCCTAGTAAAGTCCTTTGATTTTTTTCTAGATTTAGTAGACATAACTCAATAATTATTTACCCTATACAATATTTTAATGAATATTTACCACAGACAATACTCTAATTATTTATGTTTATACAGATGGGAACACTCAAATAATAAACAAGAGTACATGATTATTATGTTATCAAAAATGTAAAATAACTAAGGAAGATTAGTCTATTTTTAAAATATTAAGGCCATGATAAATATTTATTAAAATTATTTTAATTAGTCCCATTAAATAACATTTAGTAACTAATTGCTTCAATTATTGAGTTGAGGTGGGAAAAACATAATTTTTTCCAGGACGTTAAATAACGGTTTTTACCATGGTATTTACCGCGGTGGTAAAAACTATGCCAACCGTGTTTTCAGGTGAGTCTAATAATTATGGATTCTTGTTAATTTCAAAAGTGAATTCTTTTCATATAAACTCTAAGGGGTCAAAAACAAAAACTGCCGAAGTATATGATTTTTCAACTGGAAGGGTTGTGAAGTCAAGTGACTGCCAGTTTGTTACAGTAAAACTTTTACAACAAATGACCACTATTAAGCGACCACCTCCGCAAATATCCAATTCCCCCCCCTATACGATTTAAGTTAAAAATACCCCTCGAAGGACCCAACCATACCTCCGGTTACGACCGGATTCAAGGTTCACTTTGACCTTCAACCACACAACCACTTCAACGCGAAAGCGTCCAACAGCTGGAAAAGTTAGAAGAAACTATTATCTCGATTTTCCTCAGAATGGAGGGTGGTCTAAACATTTAAAAGATTTGATGTATGCAGAATTATTATAAGTCTTGAAGATAATTATAAGTATTGTTTTAAAGCAACACATTATAATCTTGCTATCTAAACACAACAACAATAGCACCTTGTAAGTACTTTGATTTTGAACCAAAAATGCAAATTTTCTGTTTAAAGTATTACGAATTTTTAGATATAAATTTTATATTACCATAATAACCTATTCAAACCAACATACTTTTAGGTCATTGAGTAAATATGTAGCCAAGTCTTTAGATTCACTATGCCTAGTAACAGGCGCCCAAGAGCCCTGGGTATTCACATAGTCCTTATAGGAAGACATTCTGTTTTCGGGTGCTTTGCTTGCTTTCAAGAAGTACAAAAGGAGATACCCCAATCTGCTTTGGTGCATTGACATTTCAGCAAGGATATTTAACAAGGGTTGACGATTTGGGTCGTCCTCAGGTGTCTGGCACAGGTTTCTAGGTTAAAGACATATATTTTAGATAATTTGACAAAGAAAAATTAAACCGGCAATATGAAAGGGTCTAGTTGCAAAACTCACATTATCGAAGGTATAACTGAGTTAAAGGATTGGGTCTGCTCTTTGGCCAGTTTTGTGACGATTGTTAAATCAATTAGATGAAGTCGCCAATGAACAGATGGGTCCCTATATTTTAGTTATACTTTGAATGATGAGAGTTTTGAAACTATATAGTTTTCATATAATATAACAACTAAAATGATGTAAACTTGATGTTTAAAGTATAAATTCTATCAGTGATGAACTTAAAAATTAAGAAATATCAACTCTTGAAAGTTCAATATAAAGAAATTCTTAAACACAATAACTATCTATCAACACAACTATTATAATTAAATATACTAACAATTTAAATTTTTAATGCCCACTTACCTAAACATAACGAATAGAGGAGTTCCTATTGAATCTTCAATTGACCTGAAACATAGTTTACATACAATACAATTAGTAACGAAATTGCTATAAAAACATGAAATTTGTCAGAATACAAGTGTTTTAACTATGTATTTAATGATGATTTAGAAAAAAAATCTACATACTATTCAATTCCAAAATTTCTAAGGAGATAGATTAAGTATTCAAGAAATAGTGTGATAAAAAAAAACTAAGAGCCTATCAGTTAAAAAGAAAAATCATTTAACAATTTAGTTATAACTAAACGAAAAAATTTCTATTCCAGATAATTTTAAGAAATCTTAAACTAGTTTAGAAAAGTAATTGTACATACTCGTCATCCACTTCTGTCGGAAAGATTTTTCTACAAAACTCATCGGAAAGAATTTGAGCTAAACACAACCCCAAAGTTGAAGTCACGTCTTGATCAAATTCCTAGAAGAAAATGAAACAATCCACTTTATTTGATCATTTGGGAAAAGTATATGGATACATTATAGTGTAAATGTATCAAATTACAATAAAAGTACAAAAAAAAGCTATGAACACGATAACATACTTCCTGTAATACAGCTTCAAGTAACCTTTCCATAATCTCACACCGGGTTTCACCATCCCTAAAAAATATACATAAAATTAATGTGATTGAATGGCGCTTAATTCTCTTTAACGAAATTTTTAAGTGCAAAATTGTTTTCATTGCCAGAAATTTTAAGCTTGTGGATTACGACCCCCCCCCCAAGAAAAACACTTAAATGACATTTTGTTTCATTGTTATTGATGAATTAATAAGCAAAATTGTTGATAATTATAAATAAAAAATTCAAATTAATTGATAAATATATTAAAAACTTATTACTTTCTCATTATATAATATTCACTCAAAAAGGAGTAGTACATACGATTTGTTTAAATTTTTTTATAATAAGTAAAAAAAAAATTAGAGTAAAAAAAAAAGATAAAAATTTAAAAAAATTACTTTTCATCTTGTAAACTGAGAACATGTTGTTTGATGTTTCCATTCAATTGCTGTATGAGTTCAGAAATGACAATTTGATCCACTTTTGTATTCTCTCGAATTGGGCGAAATTTCATTGTGTCTCGTATTCGGAGTTTTTCTGCTTGAATATCAAAAGGGTAAACAAAATGTACCACATCAATGTATTATCAATTACATCATACAAGTATCGAATACAAATTGAATAAGTGCTGTCAGACAAAGCTGATCAATTGCAATAAAAAAAACATATTGCATAATACACCTCTAAAAATAATAGTATCATTAATTCAAAATACTTAATTTTATTAATAATAATTCCATAAAAAAAATGTTGGCTTTGATTAAAAATAAACAAATTCAGATTAAATTAATGTGCAAATATTTGAAATACATTTTAAATAACTAAAGATATAAATAACGTACCAAAAAATATCAGTTCTATATTCTGCAAATAACATTATCAAATAGAATTTGCGAAAAAATTAAAAGGAATTTTAACAAGAGTTCTCCAGGTGAATGGAAAGTACAAATATAAAAATAAATAATTTTAAAATATTACTTAATCCAGGAAATAAAGATGTACTTCCCCAAATTCAAACTAATTTCTAAAATGCAAAACCTAACTAGGTAATACTGCCATGCATAGAAAATCAAAACATAAAAAAATGAAGAGGGAAAAAGTTGAAGTTGCATTTAAATAATATTAATTGAAGATCTAGAACACTTTCAATGACAAACACTTGCAGTAAATGTGTTTTTGTTATAATTTAATAATGCTGTTAAGTTTAAATTTATGCAATAAAAACCAATTAAAAAATGAATGTGTTACATTTAGAAATATAGTTTAATATTTTAATTAATTTTAGTAATATGTTTTAAATAATAAAATACTTGACAAAATGTTTAAAGCACATTATAAAAATATATACCTAGTGGAATGTCATCTTCGTCCTCACTGAATTGAGCTTCATGTTCGATGTTATTAACAGTGTGATTTGCTTTTACCATAAGGTCAGAAGGATCTTTAAGGGGCTCATCAATTTTAACTAAAAGCAAAAAAATAATAATTAAAGAAAAAAAAAGACAATGTGCTCAAACAAATAAAAAATAGGATACTTAAAATCCACATATTTTTTTCAAATCAAACTCGAATTGATAGTGAATAATCCCAATAAAAATGGTTTAAAAAATAAGCTAATATTTAACTTTTTAAAATTAAATTTGATTTTCAGTTGTCAGTATTTTGAAAACTTTTAATAATAAAATAAGCCTACAATAGATTTTTTTTCTTTTGAATGAAAATAAGACAATCACACTTACTACCAGATGGGGAACAAAATTCCGGGAACGTGTCCCGCAATAAAGTTTGAAGTTCTGGATCTAATTTTGAACTATCAAACAGAGGTGACAAGGACCTATAAAAGGATGAAACATTGAAAAGCAACTCGCACGAAAGCCTATACTACATAAATGTTAATAAATTGGCAAACATTTGTATGAAAGCTTTCATGTGTTAAACAAAAACTTACGGTAGTACACGCTTTTCAAGAATTTGCCTTAGAGATGTGTAAATGCCTTGCTTGACTTGAACTTTTAAGGAAACACAGAAATTGGACATTATCTAAAAAAAGTCATTCATATCATTAGTCAGTTTGGCATTCACATAACATTCTAAAAATAAACAAAAATAACCAATCAGCTTACCCTACACAAAAAATCCAATAATGTGGCAGTAATTACAGGGTGAGATCTTACGGAATGATATATGACAAGTATTGCTGGTTCTAAAAGAGGAATAAAAGTTCTCTTAAGTATTAGCTCAAACTAGGGCATATTTATAAAGAAAATATATTAGTTGAGACATATATAAAAAAATTATTTGAGTAATGGAGTATCTCTCTAATGGAGATCATTTTGTAGACTAATGGAGATCTTTTGTAACTAAGGTTCTTTATTAAGTGCCCCAAAACTGGAAGCCATTTTCATGTGGCTCAATCTTGGTGACGCTCGGATTACAATTAATTTTCCTTTTTTATGTGGATGTGAAGAGGTACCGAGTGACCCGGTTTTGATCTTGGCACCTCTTGCATGTAAGCCAATAGCCCCAGCCTCGGCAATCCATAGTCCAACAAAAGGATCCTCAAAGAGATGAGTTACTTCGCCTTTTATACTACAATTACTATTGTAATCTAAATGACTGGTAGTAACCTAGTTGTAATTCAGCACCATCTAGCGTGGATAGAACGGTTGGTGTACCACCAAAGATGTAAAGTATGACCAAGATTTTATTTTGGTGAGGGTACCTAAGCAAAATGTGTAATTTTATGGCATTAAATGGTTACGTAGGGATCCTTTACATGTCAAGTCATCTTATACAGGGAGGCGCAAATAAAAGTGGCCCCCGCGTAGAGATAGGAACTCATTGAGATGCTTGGTGAGAAAAACTATCGAAGCCGTCTGAAAGCCCTCAAGTCAAAATAAAAGATTATTTATCTTCACTTTGCAAATCTGTTTTTGCATTGGTTGGATTGTATTAGCATCACATTAGAGCTACTCATGGACTATTGGCAAGTTCAGATCTTAGTGCTTACAATAAGTGGAAGTTGCAGCTGTGTGAGTGTGAGTTGATCAATGCACAGGTGAAGATGATACTCGCATTACAACGGAGGGTGTTCATTGTAGATAGTTTTATTCAAACAAATTCGTGGCGATAATGTGGACAGTTGATTGTTAAATAATTTAAAGGTGTAAAAGTGCCAAAAAAGACTGCAATAGAACTATTAGTTACGAAATGGCGTCAGACAAGATCTGTTATAAACAAGTCCGAAAAACATTCCGAAACGGGTCCAAACACCAGATTTTGCCAGAGCTATTTTATTTAACGCTGCAATATTTTCCGATACTTGTATACTTGATCTTATTATCATTTGTACTTTTATTGACCAATTGTAAAGATTTCACAGAACTATCCAGTTGTTTTTAATTTATATACGCTGTTTCAATGTAATAAGTAATGAATTTAATTGGGATGGGTCATTTGAGCAGAAATAGATCTCTAAATATGCATCCGATTTTTTAGGAATTTTCAAAGCTCTTGAGCTGTCTAGTTATAATGGGAATAAAATTTCAAATAATTTTCTGCATATCTTTAATTTAGCATTTTTCGCAATATTAGCTGGTGTGCATGACAAATATCAGAGTTTTTTCCCTTCTGAAACTCTTTAGTCTAATGTATACACGTTATAGTAGTCATTACCTATATTCATGATGCTGTCTTTTTCAGGATCATAAAACAGCCAATCATAAAACAATGATAGCTTTGCACTAGAGGCTGCAACATTCGATGTGCACGTTGTGAGCAGCCAGCCAATGACTGCCCACCTAGGAATGATATCGGAACAAAGCACTTCATTCGAGGGATGGATGACACCACAAATGAAACGGATAAGATCACAGCGAAGAGTTTGACTTTCAGGTGTAGAGAGGTACTGAAAAAAAAATTATTTGAAATATAGTTCTGGCATGAAATAAGAAATTCTTTTCAGAACGAAGGGTGAGAAGGTGCAAATTCAAACACCCAAAAAAGCTTAAGGGGGGCAATACATGTAACCACCTGAATTTTGATCGTTTTTCAGAGACTTTATTAAAAGAGAAGAAATACATGAATCGTTTTCAAATTCACATGTTTATACATTATACATTAAAATACAAAAATTAGATTTTTTTTGGTTTTAGTTTTTTCAAAATGGCCACCGTAGTAACTAATCTTCTGAGACCCTCGCGGATAAAAGTATCAATCGGCGGGCGTTCTAGCTACTATAAAATTGATCTGAAATCAAAATTTTTTATTTGAAAATGTTCATAAAACTTACATCTTCTAGTTCAACCAATAAAAAATCAAAAAAGTTTTTAAAAATTGTAAATCGGCAAGCCTCAGAATAAAAAAGTTAGATTTTTTTACCCTTTTTTCAAAGATTTTTGGGCAAAAACACTAATTTGTAAATTTTTTTTTGGCATTGTTGAGGTTCAACTAGAAAATAATACTATACAGAAGACGTATACCAAATTTTATAAGGATCGATTGAGAACTTTTTGAGTTATCTTGCCCGCCAATTTTAAAAACTAGTTTTAAGATAAACGTGCTTAAAGTTAGACAAAGCCCTCATGCTCCGAGTTGAGGTGTAGCATTTAAATGAGTTTTTAATCAATAAATAATGCGAATTTCATTCTAAAAATTTGCCGACATATTTTTGAGATGTTTATTTGAGATGTTATTTATTACTATATATGAAATTTGAGGTTATTGTTGTTGTGTGCCTCCAGGTCATAGCCTGGAAGGCAGAAACGGTGCAGTAGCTTCCATTGGCACAGGGCTTCGAGCACATACTGCGCTATAATCGCTCACAGGACATTCGGACCCACAGATTTAGCAAACACGTTCTCTGCATGTAATCAGGACAACACAAATATCCATGCCTTATCCGTGATTCGAACCCGGGCCCACTCGCATGACAAACGAGGATTGAAATCACCACACCGGCTGGGCAACAAAAGTTGAGGTAATACTGTTGTCATTTAAAAAAATCTCTTTTCCATAGCAAAAACTGAAGTAATAAAATGTTTAAAAATTGAATAGAGAACTATGTTGTTTAAATATGTAGGTTTAAAATAAAAAAGCGGAATTATTTTCTTTAAATATTCATGATTTAAAAAAATCATACCTGTTTTTGGAACCATTCCTGATATCGCTTTTGATGACCAAATTTAACCTACATTTTAAAATACAAAGAATAGTTATGATGGGCCATTCAAAAAAGTTTAAAGGACCAATATTAAAAGCTTTTTAAATAATATTTAACAGATGCATTTTTTTAAAATCTGTTAATTTTTTAATCTATGTTGATAACCATTAAAATATTTTTGACAGTAAATAAAGGTGTTGAAATAAAACTATGTAATTAAGAAGCATTCTGATATTCTTTTACAATATGAAGGATTAAAATAATTTAATATACTCTTTTTTTAATTTTTTTTTTCATAACTAAAGAAGAGAACTAATATTTTAAGAACAAAAGTTAGAATTTTGCATTTTAAAAAATGATGCATGTTTCATAGAGCAATATTTAAGAAAAAAAAAAGAAATTATAAGCTCAAACACATTAGTACACTATTATAAAAACAAACTATTATAAAGAAAACAAACCTGCGACGTTAAAAATGCAATTTTCTTTTCCATATCAGGAGTAAGTCTGCATTGCAGAAATCGGCGAGAAGTTCTCATTGCTAAAAGCTGTGCCACACCTATAAGAAAAATGACACAATTCGAACAAAAATCAATAAAATTAAAATAATAAACTTTTTAAAAAAAAAAATTTGCCACAACCAAGTGTAAAAAAATTTTTAACATTGAAAATTACCAGTAAATGTTGGAGCTAGTGATGAAGGATTACTGTACATATCTCTCCAGAGTTTTTCAAATTCTGGTATCCTTGCAACATTCAACAGCAACCTGATTAAATCTCTACCAATTATCATACATTCGGTGAACTGGAAAAAACAGGGATTTTTTTTTAAAATATTTTTTATTCCATCTTGATTTTGGAGCAGATGGGGCAAAATAAAGTTGTCGTTTTCCGAAAGAAAAAACTTCTTTATGTACTCAATCTATTTAAAAATAAATTATTAACTATTAAAACAAACACAAATAATGCATGTTTACATCGTACACTAATTATACATTTAAAAATCTTTTAGCATGTTACATATTAACCTTTAAAAGTTAAGTACTTGCCCCACCCTCGACAAAAACACAAGTAAAGGCCTTCGAAATAATACTGAATACCTCTGGCAAAACATGCAAAAAAATAATATTTGCAGGCATTAATAATATAAACATTATTTCATATTAATGTAATGAGGCTATAATACACTTAACTAATATACATTTATACACACCTTTTCTCTCAATAATGAAATACAGAAATCCACCTCTTTTTGTCTCAATACTGCATGTTTAGGACCAATATGATCTACTATTAATCTAAGATAAGTGTATACAATGGTTGCAACTAACACAGAAAATTTTTCTATCCAAACTCTGAAAATATATAACTCATTTAATAAAAGGTTCACATCAGGAAAAAAAACAGTTTAGTTTTTTTAAACAGTTTAATATATGTTACAGTTAAAATATTTAAGTTTTTAATTAATTAAAATATTCAATTTTTTAACAGTTTAAATGTTTTATAAAAAGGTTATCGTGAAGTAACTAACATAGTAGCTTTCTTTACAAATTACCTGTTTTCTATAAAAATATCTAGTAAAGCTTCTGTTAACCATATATTTTTAACTGTAAGGTCTCCTCCTAAAATAAGAACAAAAATGAGTAAATATGATCAATACAAAATATAATGACTTTACTAAAAAAAACTTAAAATCAACGAACCTGCTATTTGCCTTAGTAAGTGGAAACACAGACCATCAACTGCAGTCACAGAATTTTTTATCATTTCTTTAATTAACCATAGTAGCTACAAATAAAAATCAAATGTTAGAAATGATCTCCAACAACTTATTAAAAAATATCTAAACAGAATCATTCCATAAAACCTAGAATCAGATACCGAATTCCTACCGTCCACAACGCAAGGTTCGAAATCCCTTTCTTCCCCTACACCCTTGTGCAGATTTCTTGGATATGGTCGTCAATGATTTTGTATTTTACCTACCTTAATGGGGTTGTTTCATGTCATGGATGGCAACAACTCCACCAGTCTTTTTTTATTTTTTGCCCATAATTACTTTTGTTTTGGTATTCGAAAATGAGTTTTCTAAGAAAATTTACTCATTAAATTCTTAATATGACAACTTCTTGCTGTGCAATAGCACAAGCCTAGCATTTGTTAAAGACAGCTTTGCATATGAAAACAAAAGCATTACATCATCTGAATAAACATTCACATTAACATTAAAAGATCTGCTACAGCAACACTGCAATATAAAATAGAAGTATAATGTAATTTTTCTTTCTTAAAATCAAATTTGCATTCTAATCTTCAAAGCTAAAACATTGTTAAACTTGTAATAATATTGTTACAATTTACACACATTAGTTCCGATTAAAAACAATATTGATTTACACTGTTATAGTGCTAGACACCTGCCTTTTGTAAAAAAAAAAAATCCATAGTTTATATATATATAAGAAGATTGCATGTTATAACCCACAATACCATATTTTTTAACACTCCATTTATAAACCTAAATTGCTGAGCACCCGTACAATTGAGTTCTTTACGTATGGTACTTTACGTGATATGTTTATAAATAAATTTATGGGAATATGAGATGCTGCTACCTTATTTGAGCATGAAATGAGTGAGTGGAGAGTCTTGTGTTGAAATGTAAAAACACCTTCAAAAGTTAAACTTTATGATGGGAAAATCAAAGTGAAACACCAGTTATACTAATTCATCAATATTTTATCAAATGTTAAATCAACAAAACATTTTTATGTTTTAAATTTTTTTAAAGCCTAAACCAGTGTCATAGTTCCTATCAACAAAAAAAAATCGAGTCCTTCTAAATCCTCAAAATGCTTATTCTAAGCCTCCTTGTAGGGATTTAACATGGAAAATATGCACCCCATAAATTTTTATCAAAGCCAAGTTACAAGTAATCTATAACAAATAAAGACCACCAGGACCATATAAAAATAGCTTAAGATGTTTATATATAGTTAAACTTGAAATTTAAACTTTTTGAACTGTTTAAGCTCTGGTGGTTAACAAGAACTTGAAAATTGTTCTCTTAATGTTTTTTTTTTAACTTGGCAAAGTTTTAGTAGAGTATGGAAATGAATTTTGTAAGAAAAAGCAAATGCAGTAGTTTAGAGCATTTTACTAAGAACTTACTAAATAGTTTTTTTTTATCTGTTTAATGGAGAACATAGAAACAGAATAAATTTTATAGAACCACAATTTCCAAATTTTTTTTAATCAATAAGTATTATATAAATTTTTTCTTTATTATTGCTAAAAAAAATTCTAAAATATAAATCTTGTTTAGTCAATAGTAGTCAAAAGAGATACCCAAAAAATTGTAAATTAAAATTGTTACAACATGTTATATAAAGTTTTGTTCATTGAAACTTGGATAAGTGTACATATTTCAGTAACAGGAGATATGGCTATTTTCTTTTAGAACTTCTTGTTTCTTACAAAATTCAGTTACCCACCCCTCATATGAATAAATAATAAATGCAATTTAACCTCGACCCTCTACTGTTTTAGTATACATAGTTTTCAATTTAGGATTTGTGTGTTAGTTTCTTTGGTAATTACGTATTTGGAAACCCTGCTGGAAAACCAAACAAGGGATAAGGGAAGAAAGTTTTACCATAGCTTATGTTGCAATCATAAAGAGTATAACAAAACTTACTTGATTTCTACAACTGTCTTGTAGTTTATTAAATTTTTCTAGGATGAGTTGGGTTAGGTGGTTCAGAACTAAAGCTAAGCCATCTCGAGATAAATATGTCAAGTCCCGATAAAACTGAAAAAAAAAATAAAACAATTTTAATAGGCAATATAAATGCCACTGTTAATAATTTTATAGTTGTAAACACTGCTTTATTTTAGCTTATTTCCATTACATACTTCTAGTGTCCACATAACACCCTTGTATTAAAATTATGTTTTTACACTTTAATCAGCGGCTCAGTGGCTGAGAGGTTAAACGTGTCCGCCTTGTAAGCCCAAGATCTCGGGTTCGAGCTCCGGCCGAGTCGTCGGATTTTCTGGATGGGAAAATCTTGGGCATGCATGTCATATGATTATGTGGCACGTAAAAGATCCCTGGAAAGCCCATTTGGCTCCTGGCAAAAATTAAATCTCAGCATACTTTAACATACACAGAGAGCTCAGATTCATTGTAATCTGTGTGTCAAAATTGGTAGCCTAGATGGTACCACAAAAAAATGGCTCTCAGTTCTGGGGAATATGCCAAGTCTGCAAAGGCTTCACCGCCAATATTGAAGCCCCATTGGAGAAAAAAAAAGGGAAAAAAAACTTTAATCAGATGTCATGATGTTAAGTTGCGGTAGTTTAGCAGGCATAATACCCAAGTTTAAAGGTTTTTTTTAGATTTTTAAAATAATTTAATGAAATGTTTTTTAACATCTAAATCAGTTACATAAGTTAAATAATAAGTTTCTTGAAATTTTTTCCATTTATAATTTAGTTACTTTATAAATATTGCAAAGTAAAAACTTTTTTTTACCCTTGCTCCACTGTTTGAATCAATTAAAATTGCAACTAAAAGGCCAAGATTGACATCATCATGCCCTTGGGGGTTTTTACACACCTGAAATGAAAAATAATAAAAATTATGAAATACTTTTTTAATGTAGAATACTTTTTTAATTTAAGTTAAACACAGGTACTAATGCAACTGACAGGGCACGAATAATTTAGAGTGCTGATGCTAAAATAAGAGTTTTTAATGCAGATTAATAATTAACCTATATTTTTTTAAATAAATTGTAAATATGCCCAAAATCAAATTCAAAATTATTTTTATCAAAAAAAAATATCTATACATATGTATTTTTTAAGTCAGCTAACTTTGTTATACTTTTTTCAACTTTCATTTTTTAAACAAATTCTAAGACCCTCAAAACTTTTCATAAATTAAAAAAAAAAATAACAGTTAAGCATTTTGATATGGGAATGTTTGCTATTACAGGTTGAGGTTACAAATAAAAATTAACTCACAACAACACTTAAGGCATCATGTGCTTCTTTTTCGGATAAACCATTTGTAAGACTCAGAACAAGATTACAACATCGGTCATATTTCTAGAGAAGAAGAAAAGCATAAGTTAAGAAAATAATACAAAACTATATCATCATAAAATAGAAAATGATAGGATTTTCAAGTTTTTGTAATGTTGTGCTATAGTCAGTCAACAGGATATTTTGATTATGGATAGATCTCTAATTTAATTAACATTAGGTTAGCAAATACATTACAGGTAATACCAGGGGTGGATTCCAGCATTGTCAATCTAAATTCAAATGTGGTGGTTAGATAACATGCAAGTAAAAATCAATGGTTATTTAAAAATCAAAAGTGTTGAACTTTTAACTTTAAGAAATATATATATATAATATTTTTTATTTCCTCTTCTATTAAAGAAAACTACAACTCTCCACAACACCCCTAACACAATTTTCTGTGATGTCTTTAGATATTAATTATTTTGTGCATACTTAGCAAAGAATTGAAAAATAATTCTTCTGTACCATGCCCATGAAATACTGTAATTGCATAGACTACAGATATTCGTGTTTAGTTCAAAATATAGGCCATAGCGCTAAGAGTATCTTGTGTTGAATATGCACCTCATAAATTTTTATCCTGAGTACCAGAACTATTACCTAGTGACAGAACTATTACCCAAATAGTTATAGATCTGGTAGAATAACCAAATATCCTAGATACATAGAACTATTACCTAGACAGAACTATTACCCAAATTTTACTATGTAAAAATAGCTTAAGATTTTTATTTACGGTTAAACTGGTGAATTGAACTTTTAGAATTGATTAAGCTCTGGTGGTTAAAAAGAACTTGAAAATTCTTCTCTTAGTAATGTTTTTGAAGTTGGCAAAGTTTTAGCTTAGTATGGTATTGAATTTTGTAAAAAAAAAAGGCAAAATGCAGTAATTTGGTGCATTTCATAATATTACATCTTCATAGAATGAGTTTCATAAGATAAAATTTTTTAGAGGAAGGAAAAAACACATCTTCATGGTGTAACTCAGTATGTTGCAAACAGTGTCAACATTTTCCTGACAAGTGCATATACAAATATTTTATTTTTTCATCCAGCAGATTTCAATTGGATATAATCTTCTTAATTAATAAAACAATTAAAAATTGTTTATATATTTATTTTTTAGTGAGGGTGTTACATTGAATGAGATTATATGTTAAGTGACAGAAATAACAGCCGATTCATTTTAAGAATAGTTCCTCAAAGATATAAACACACATTTGCAACTATACTTCATGTGATTTTATTGTTTGTGATTTTTTTTGTTGATATTTTTATACTCTTTTTTAGCTAAATAAATTATAATTTTACAAAAACAATAAGCTTTTCCATGAAAAGGGCGTTACTTTTGGAATTTTTGAGACATCAAAAGTAAATATTTACATTAATTGAAGAAAAAATAATTTTATCAAAAAAGCACTTTAATTCACATATCGTGAACACGTGTAGCTTAAATAATAATAATACACAAAAATTGTCATTTACATTGATTAAGATCTTTTGAAAATATATCAACAATGACACTTATCAGCTGTTTTTTGAGGTTTTAAAAAAGTAATCAAAATTGAACCGGCAGTCAAGCAAAGTTACATGAAGTTTTAACTTTAAACTTATAAAAATCAGCGCCATCTCTTGCATTTTATAAAAACTACAGTCACATGTCTACTTTCAATGCGCGATACACTGTAAAACGAACAACGAATGGTACTCCATGAGCCAAGCAACGGTCCACGAAGCGAACCCCCACAAACAATGCAAATATTAATTTACCTCATCGCTTTCATCTTTAAAGTCAATAGGAGTTAGCTGGAACAGTCTTGTTACTATATTCTTAGTCGAATCCATTATTTACCACCGCAAAACGGTTTAATTTCCGCATCTATCTGACAGCGAATTCACTCTCTCACTGAGACAGCGCCATTTTTGCGCATTAATACAAGTAATCGTCCTTCCATGAGGACTCTTTTCTCTTGCGTAATGCCACAGCACACAGGAGAGGTGCTATGCGCGCGCCAACTCGTAAATGCGAAAGCGAGTTCGCTTTTCGCTCAATTCTCGAAAGAGAATTCCTCTGAGGTGGTGGTGTGTCGAAGGGCTCCGAGCGTTTGATTCATTATTCATTTAAAAATGATTAATTTTTAAGTCGCAAAAAATTTTCTTTACTTTTAAAAGGAAAAACTGACAGTCGGATATCTTATCGAGTGTGATAACTGTGCGGGTGATTTTTTTTTATATATTTGTTTTTGGCATTGTAAAAATATTTTGTGAAGCGTCATTCTTTTTACGGTTAGGTTACTTTGGATAAGCTTATGGACATGTTCAAGTGGGTGAAAGAATACTCATATGGAACTACTTCAAACGTCAATGATCCAACTTATTTTAACTATTTTTATTTTCGAAAGAAAAAAAAGTGAGATTGCTACAATTTTTTTGTACTTCCCCTGATGTTTATTTTAAGTAAAAATTTTTTTTTGATACTTAATTTTTAAAAAAATTTAAAGCGTTGGCGTGGCGATGTGGGTTAAGGCGTCATGTCACAGAGTATACCCTCGCAGGTTATGTCCTCGTCTTAAACATCCTATAAACAGATCGTGCTGAACAAAATCCATCATAAAATAACGATTCTGTGTACGATGTCGTAACCTCTTCACTTACGAAATAAATACTTCACACGTATTCTTTACACAAACATATTTTTTAAGTAATTATGTATTTAAAAGTATATTTTGGAAGTAATTTTGAAAAAAAATGAAGTTTAATATTTGATGAAAGGCACGTCAATTTAGGGAAAATTTAATTTTAAGTTAAGAGCACTTAAAAAATATATATTTTTTGTGTTATGAATAATCAAACAAGCTCTATCAGTTTTTGTTTGATTACTTGCTCATTCTAACATTTGTTTCAATGCAAATGTCTTTTAAATTTACCGCTTGAAAAAAAACGTGTTTGTTTTTTGCAAGACCTCCGTCCGTAATCCTCTTGCCCTTCTTGCTGCGTTTTTTTTTTGTATAATTATTAATCAGCTGCTTCTGTATCAGTATATGTATATTTGGCAAGCTTTGACATATTCTAGCTTATAATAGAAAAGTTAGTATTAAAAAAAGTTGTAAAATGTAGTTAAGTCAATTCTATAAAGGTTCATGCATTTGTGTACAGCTGTGGACAAAAAAAAGTACACTATGATTATTTCGGCCGTTAGTCATCATAAGGAATCGGACCTTTTTGACTTTGTGAATAAATAACATTCTGAGTTAATTGCATGACACAAAATTTGCATAAAGGGGCCGTCTTCATATTAAAAATGTTACGAACTTTAAAATTTCCAAAAGCAACACCCAATTTTAATAACTTAGAAATGTTAATCATCCTCGAAAACCCCTAAATCTAAGTTTTTGTTACATTTGGATGAATATTTGACGAGTTATTTAATCGAATCACTTGATGTCCTTTGGGGGACCATCTCTAAAATAACAAGCGTAGTCTATAGGTTCGTCCGAGGGGGAAAGCGAAATATTGAAATATAAGGTAGAATATGTTGAGGAGCCCTTCAAGGGATCAAAAGTTAATGGTGATGAAGTCTAATTCCCCCCCCCCCTTTTTGCAAGTTTATTTCAACTGTATAGTTAACATTTTAAGTTTTTAGCCTACTTTTCTTTTTTTAATTCGAAAGAATTAAAAAAATGAAAAAGTAGGTACTGACATGCGGTCGATGTCCGTCTGTCCGTCCGTACCCCCCTTCCAAAATCGGTTCTAATCATCGGATCTTAAAAATTCTTTTTTTGTTAGAAAGCTATGACCTCAGATACCCAACTTTCATACTTTTTGTCCGTCTGTCTGTACGTCCGGACGGACATAAATCTACTATCTGTCGGCGAATTTCCCATTGAATTAGCATTGAAATTCAATTTTGAGTCATTTAAGTCACTGTAGGTATTGAAATGCGGTTGATGTCCATCTGTCTGTCTGTTCGTATGTCTGTCTGTCTGTCCGTCCGTCTGTCTGTCTGTCCGTACCCCCCCCCCCCCCCCCCTTCCAAAATCGGTTCTATCCATCGGATCTTAAAAATTCTTTTTTTGTTAGAAAGCTATGACCTCAGATACCCAACTTTCATACTTTTTGTCCGTCTGTCTGTCTGTACGTCCGGACGGACATAAATCTACTATCTGTCGACGAATTTCTCATTGAATTAGCATTGAAATTCAATTTTGAGTCATTTAAATCACTGTTGCCAAATCAACAATGGCATGAGAAACTTTATTTATTTAAACATATTTGAGCAAAATAATATTTTCATGAATCAGTTTGGAATGACGTCATAAAATGTAGCACAATTTGATTCCTTGATTATTCATTAATTATCTAACAAGAAAGCGGCAAGGCATACTTTTGCATACAATTATGCTAAGTTTTAATTTACATTTCTTATTTTTTTAATGCAGTTTGGAGTTTCATTACTTTTGTTATTAATAAATATTTAATTATTCCTCGAACTACAAATAAATCGCGAGCAGACGATAAATAATGTTTAATTGATTTGCGAAATAATATTAAGGAAAATAGTTGATTTTGGCTTTTAGAAGTTTAAATTATTAGCTGGATGCTGTGTTTCGATTTTTTTCTAATATGTATAAATCTAGTGTAGAAACGGCTGTTGATGATATTTACTGTTAGAAACCTAGTTTTTTCCCGATTAGAACTTCAGTAAGTATTTAAGTAACAGGAAAGTAGGCTATTTTAGTTCTTTATGAACTTCTTGTTTTATTAAAGTTTAAATTTTAAAAAAAATTTTGTGTATGTCAAGGATTTCTATACTGGGCGCCATTGAGTAACGAGACAACAATATTTATTTTTTTACTAGCTTTGTAAACCCGGCGTTGCACGGGTGTAACCTTAATAACGGTGATTTGTTTTTTTTATGTAAACTTTGATTAAATGCCAATTGATACACTATCCACTGGATTCCACCAGGATATGATAATCTCCTCCCATTCCGATATCAGCATTAATTTTAAAAAAATAAGTGGATGTTCAATTGTATCCAGGAACTTTCAGTCGCTTGAGTCATAGTAGTTTCTTTTCCTAGTAAACACCAATACAAAATCCAGTTCGTCAAGTGAAGTCACCGATCGCTTTGTAGTAAGCCTAAACACACAAACGCTCTCGGTGAAATATTTGACGCTATTCTATAGTAAAGCTTGCATAGGCTTACTACATCGACTTTGCGATTGATTTCTGACTCTCTAATAAAAACTATAATTGCAACGCATTTTTCTCACCTGTAAAGGAAACTACTACCATCGTGTGTAAATTCAGATGTCCTGCTACAGCCTATAACCGGGTACAGCTCTGATGCAATGGCCGGTCTGTTCATTGGCAACTTTTGGCGAGTGTGAAAATTTAACTTAGGGTTGCTAAACCTATCGAATTGTATGAAATATGAAGTGAATGTATAAACACCTTATTTACAATTGAATCTTCCTTAATATCTTCATTTCTTACCATTTGTAAATATCAATTAAATTCATAACGGAAATATAACTAGAATCGAGTTAAGGAAACCTCATGCAGCATAAAAAATATTAAAAAAATTAAATCTATAAACGAAATAAAATAATGATATCCAAATCCTTCAGATTAAACCCACATGCCTTTACTTGTTTGTACTTAATTTTTCTCTCGCGCCGAAATTTCTTTCAAATTTGAAAATGAAAAGTATGAATACAAAGTTTATAGAATTCACAATGCTATTCCTATGGAGATCGAAACACTATGAATATTAAAAATTTTTAATCAAATATGAAAAAACTAAGCCTCAGGTGCATGTAGGTAGTAAAAGGAACCCATATTAAAAATTTCAAATTTTTCTGGGCAGTATAAGTATGTCTTTCACGATCCACAGACAGACTCTTTCTTTTATTATTATAAACTAGCAAATTTATACCCGTTCTTCGCACGGAATAAAAAAAAAATCTCAAATAGATTCCAAATATGTGTACCATATACCCTGTTATAGGATCATAAACTTATTATTGTTTCCGCACGTTATAAATTATAAAATCCCGTTTCATTGCCTTAAAATTCCAAAATAAAAATACGCTATAAAATGCACTCATAAATGTCATCACAATTCCCATAATACATAAATAGAAATAAACATAAAACACTAACGCTTAACGATGGCTTATTAACCATCATATTCAGTAATAGCTAAACTATAATTTAGCTTAAATATGCATCACTATTGGCATAACAGAATAAAAATCCAATGAATTAAAATATCAAATCAACGTATCAATAAAATAGTAAATCATAACATAAGCAGGCAATTACATCAGTAAAAACTTGAAAAATAAGTCAATATATTAATATGACAAAATCAATAAAATAATGAATAGTTTCTGAAATAATGGCAAAAATAAAATAAATTTTTGAATTTAAATGTTTTCGTTAAAAGTTTTATTTAATTTTTTCAGCCGATGGCATCAGGAAAGAGAAAAAATGATCAGATTTGAGCGAAAGTGGTGTATTTTTTCCAGAAAATTCGATTTTTCTCTAAAAATGGAACAAATATGAAAAATCTAAGCCTCAGGTGCACACGTTCATATTAAAGGGAATCTATCTTAAAAATTTCGAATTTCTGAGGGCAGTATAAGTAGGTCTTTTACGATCCGATAACAGACAGACACACACACAGACAGACAGACTCTTTCTTTTATTATTATAGATGAGAGCCACGATATGTTTTAAGTTTAGGTATGTTTTGTTGGTAAACTTGTTTATAAAGTTTCAAATTTTTAATTTTTTTCATTCATTATTGAATATTAATCATTCGTTGGCATGCTGAAAGTTGTAGTTAAGTTTTAGTTTAAATATTTGAGAGAGACGGACGTGTGATTTAGTTTTTTTAAAGAATATTTTCTGATCCATAATTTATTAAAAATTCAAACTTAATTTAATTCTAATCAAAAATAAAAATATTAATTTGAATTTTTGAATTAAGAATGTCAGAATAAACTATAAATTATCTTTAAAAAAAGTAAATAAATTATTATTGGTACGTAATTTTCAATTATTTTACTAGTTATTAACAGATTTTATTTTATCAATTGGATTCAAAGATATTTATATATAACTGCATTGTATTTTATAATATTTTCATGACGACGGAATATTTTTAAACACTTTCAGCGCGTTCAAAATAGACGAGCAGACGATAACAGTTTGAATGCGAAAAATCGTTTGTTACTGTAAAATAAAAATTTTCATTTTGTAATTTAAAAAAAATTATAGCATGGAAATGCAACACAAGCCTATAGTTATGTTTTAAAAAATATTGTGAGCACTTACCATAGTTGATTATTATTTTTTTAAAAAGCATTGCATCCGTATAATTATATTCAAGAGTTCGCCTCTTAAAGTTGGGTTAATTACAAAGATTCTAGAATATCTTGTTTTTCGGATACAGGCTCAAATACATTAGTTCATGTGTGTATATGATTTGCCTGAAGCAAAATCTAATGTAAATACAAAACGAAAAATTTTAATATTCAATTTCCTAAAAGTTGTCCACTAGATTTTTCTTAAAAATACCGCGCATCGCTTCCATGTTTAAATAAAAGATGAATAAAGCAGAGCTAGATGAACAAATATTTTTATTGAACATCGATTTTAAAACAATATTTACGAGTAAAGAGTAAAAGGAATAAATAAAAGCGAATAATAATAGATGAAATATTAGAAGGCCTACTACTATTAAAAAGTAATCAATTTAAACGTATAGCTATTCTAGAGATGACTATGAAAGTGATAGACATTAAGCTTATAATTCGATAGTTTATATTTTGCTTAAAATATAATAAATACTTTGGTTAACGTTACTTATTCCAAATACAGATTTAACTTATGTTCACTCAGAGCTTTTCCTGCACTTCGGCAGTTTTATATAATATCAATATTTAATAGCCCTCGTGTAGCTCTAGACTGGGACGTTATTTAAGCCAAAACCAAATGAACTATCATTAATCAACCTTAAAGGCGCCTGTTGTGTGATACATCAGAATTTCATAATAATTAATTATTCAGAATATGAATGAATTAATCAGAATATAATAATTATTCAAAAATATGGAGAAAAAAAATTAAATAACCCAATAGTGTATGCATTTTGTTTGGGTTATTATAATTATTATTCAGTAAAAAATTCTTTTCATTATCTTATTTATTTATAGAGTGGGATAGTTTTTATGTGCAACTCATTTAACATTTCGGCCCCTAAACTTTGGACGTCTCTATAACTTCACTAATAATGCTTTAAAACTAACAAAACTTGGTATTTCGTGTTAAAATATGTCATAAATTTGAAATATGGACTCAAAAAGGGATGTTTCTATTCAAAATTTTGAAGCAGGTAACATTTTTAATATGAAGACGGCCCCTTATGCAAATTTTGTGTCATGAATTTAACTCGGAATGTTATTTGTTATGTGTGTTGTGTCTGTCTCACTTGACTATATATAAGCGGGTCTCTGACCAAGCACACAAACCTGAATATATATGTCTACCAACCAACCAACATGTTTTTTATCCACAAAGTCAAAAAGGTCCGATTCCATAGGCTATGTCCTGACTATACCACAAAGGCAACAAAAACTGCAAGCAACAACAGCAATTTGTACATGCATGCGTCAACGAAAACATTGCGCACGGTTACTGCACCTCAACTGTGACGCACGGTGTTGTAGCTTATTAACGCATGCCTCAAATGTCTACGAGAATACTCTGATTCGGTGTGTCTTGCGCTATGGTAACTTGAGAGAGAAAAAACGAATTTATCATTTGGAACTTTTCAAATAACCAAATCGGAAGCCAAAAAAGCAATTAAAATTCCACTCTCGCCAAGTAACCCTGAAAAAAGTTGCAAGTAAAGAAATCCAACAACTTTGCAACTTTCGCAACTTTTGCTATTTAAAGCCATGTTAACTTGTTGTAGCGTTGCTATTGTCAATAAAAAAATAAAGAGAAAAAAATAATAAAAAAGGTAATTGAAGTAGAAGTACATAAACTACTTTTCAATCAACTGAATTAAAATTAAATTTTCAAGACTGTAAATTTCTGCATTTAGTTTGGGATTTGTGCAAAGTATTTTTGCTTGTGTTTTTATTAATCCTTTTTAGCTTCCACACTACGTTTATAACGTAAAAAGTGGAAGTTTTGTAATCGTTCAGTCCGTCACCCACTTTCACAGAAAGAACCACAAGTCCCACAGACAAGTGGGATACGTCATTTTGAAGCAAAAAATCAGATCAGGCCACATTCCAAATTTCATTAAAAAATTTAAATTAGAAGTTTATTTAAAATTTAAATAACTTAAAATTTAATCTACATTGAAATAACATGCAAATTCAATTTTTATTCAATATTTTCATTGTTGCCATTTCGTTAAACGTACGAGAAATTTTATTTAAAAAAATACAAACATTTGAAAGAATATTTATTTATGTGTTATAATTCAGTTTGGATTGTTGTAATATCACAATAGAGTTCTTTTGATGGTTCATTATATATGTATGAAGAAAGATGCAAAGAGAATTCTAACTTGGCATAAAAAATGTGCAAAGTTTCGCTTTTATTTTTAAAGAATCATTTGTACTAATTATATATTTTTCGAACTGTAATTTAATTTAATCTAATTATTAAATCTGAGAAAGAAGATTAATGAAAATAGTTAATTTTGGCGTTTAAAAGTTTGAATTACAAATAGCTAAAGGCCCTGTTTGTTATTAGAATTAAATCACCATTGCCTTTCGCAACAATCGACCGAGAAACTTAATTCTTTTCGACAATACATTAAAATAAATTTATTTTGCGACATCGATCAGTTTGAAATGACGTCAATGATATGAAATATTTTCATTCTATTTAAAAGCGAGGAATAGTACATATTTATTCTTTGAAATACAAATTAATTTTGCAAACGATAAGTAATAATTATTGAATTTTCGAAATAAAATAAATAAAACTAGCCAAATTTAGCATGTAAATGTTTAATATAGAATTAATGCAGTGTTTGGCGCCTTTTTACCTGTTTAACACAACTTTTGTGTGGAAGCGGGTTAAGTGACAGATTCTGTTACAAACCTACTTGTTTTAAACTTATGTGTGACTTAAATGTTATTTTGTCAACAGCAGAGTTTTAAAATAATATTTAAAATTAGGTGACAAATTTAGATTTTGAAATTTTGAAACATTTATTGATGATATTTTTTAAATATATACAGATTAGGTTTCATTTTATTAGCATTAATATTTTTATGACAATGGAGTAGGGGTACTTTAAGTACATTTTTAGAAATCAATTTAATACACAACAATATAATAATGAACTATTATTGGTATAAATTATTAATAAACTTATTTACTAGTAAAGATTATTTATTTTAACTTATTTATTAAAATATCATTTATATAATATTTTGAGTAATTATTGACTTTTATTTTTAAAAAAAATGTAGCACTTTTTTATATGACCTTTATAGATTCTGTGCTTGCCTCAAAATGATTTTTTTATTTAAAAAATCTAGCTGTAACACGTTCTTTTTATTATAAGGCTTTTTTTTATATATTAAGGAAAATTTTAATTTGTTATTTAACCCTTAATATAAAAATATTATGCGTAATCACTCTGGCGTAGTGGTCATCGCTTCTTGCTCTTATTCTGTAGACCCGGGTTCGTATACGGGTCCTGTAGGTCATGAATATACTCAGCTCTTCATTCTACCACCTTTTACACAATGAGTACTAAGCTTTATTGATTGGAAAGTCAACTGAAGGTCCATTGTTTAACTTGCCACTTGACATGGACAATCAATATCGCTCGTGTAAGCACAATGGCTATAAGGTTTGGGCAAACTTGAATTAGTATGAAAAAATATAAAAAATGAATTAAAAAATCTCAAAGCATTTCCAATTCAAATGTAATAAAAGTTAAAAATCTATGTTATTAAAACCAACAATTAAATTTGTTACACTGAGTTTTAATATTGCTATAACCAAATTTAATTTTTTCATATCAATGTTGAAATCAAGGTCGCGCGCTAAAGCAAGCGATGAAATATTTTCATCCCATTCTACGTTTCTAGCACAACACCAGCATCGGTTTAAATGTCCAGATCAAAGAGATCCAGACGCATGCGTTTGAAAAAAAACCTACGATTTGGCGAAAAAACCGGCCGCTATTGCATCGCTTGGCGGTCGCCAAGTTTTGTTGCCTTTGTGGCGTTTGATGTCGTAGTGAGGACACAGCCATAGGATGATTAACGTCCGAAATAATCCTAGTGTTTACTTTTTTTTTGTCCACGGCCTCTAGAGAGAAGACGATAACGCTATGTAGAGGAAGCTGCAACTCAGGTGTTAGCTTGATCACTCGATTGCGGTTCAAAATTACGAGGCCCGCCACCAAAAGACCACATGTAGAACTAGTGCGACGTTGATTTGAACCATTATTACCCTAGAGCATGTACTTTTAATTTGACTTGGTTATCTTGGTTCAATGTTTTTTTTAAACTTTATTTAAACAAAGTTGGTTGGTTGTTTGGTAGACATATATATTCGGGTTTGTGTGCTTGGTCAGAGACCTTAAACAAAGTTGTCTTATATGTTTGGGTGTGTCAGGTGAAAACGCGACGCTAGTTCACTTCTAATATGGAGTATTGTTTTCTTTTTTTAAAACAATTATTTTTTTACACGGTACAATGCTTGAGGGTTTCAAATTTAAAAAAAACATGTTAGGAGAGTAATCACTGAATAAATGGAAGTAATGCAGCAATGGACAATTACAGCGTTTTCCACAAACATATTTATTCGATTAAGCATATTAAAAAACCTCTAAAACTCAAGTATTTCTGGTTTTAAAGATGCATTTATTTTTAAATTAATTTTTAAAGTTAATGATACGTCACTCCTGTTAAACCTCTCTTAGCATAACAGATGACGTCACGGTTGGCTTTTTATTGTTCTTGGCGTGTTATTTCGTATCACGTTTCGCTGTATCGCTTTTGAAACTGTGAAACGTGCTTTCATACTTATCGAACTCTTAAAAAAATTATGCTATTTTACAGAAACATGTCATGTTCATTCCAGTTAATTTCTTCAAACGTTGAACGATTTCACTCGACTATTCCGATCAGATCCAACAGTCAATAGTTCTGCAATAGCTCATACGCGCTCTAGTGTGTGTATTTTAACTAACAACCAAACTTGGAACAAGCTGTTTAACTTCCTTGATATGAACTGGTTACAAATAATATTGTCTTCTTCTTTTAATGAGGTTTCGCAGAAATTGTAAGGTTTACTATTTTATAAGTGTATTACAGCATAGATCGAAACATCGCCAAAAACATAACAGTTGACGTCAGAGCTGTTTTCGGTGACGTACATTTTCGGCAAATTTCAAATGCATTTTTTGTACATCACGACCCAGATTGGTGATTTTGACTTGCGTGTCAACTAGACATGTTCTTTTTGATTTTTTTCTTTGACGATGCTTTACGGCATATTTGTTTTGTACATGTTCTGTCCATTTCATTGTGGTTTTTGTTATATACTTTCTTAAAATGTTTTTTATATTTTGATCACTAATTATTTTTTCCCTTTCAGAAGTTTTTAGATCCTGCTTTGCAGAGCCCTTGCGGCACACCTTTCCAGTTTACAGCGAGGACTTTGTCCAATTTTATTCCCAGTCACAAGTTAACCCCTTTATGGGAAGCTTTCGATGAAGGAGTAAGGGCCTCGCGCCGACACTCGTCAGTTAATGTTCGATTTCCGATTTCCGATGCATTTTTTGTTGAAATTAAACATATTTGTGAATATTTAACTTTACATTCGGAATCTTCAGCTTCTAATGTACCAGAAAAACACATATATAATGAATTTCGCGTTTCATGCAACTTGTCCATTATGGATATATACAATTATAGCTATATGGATGCGATGGGTGCCAGCTTAGGTGTCTGCCTCGTCACTTGACCGTGGTTCTTCTCGAGGCGCGTACGTCGCCTGTAGAAGGTAATAGGGCTGCTATAGGCAGCTTTAATGCCAAATTAATTCAACTAAACCATGTCAGATGTAGACGTAAATCATTGTTGCTCTAACGCACACTTAAGTTAAAATTTTAGAAATTGATAGACGTTTAAATAAATAAATAAAATAAATAAAAATAAAAAAAATAAAATAAAAAATAAATAAAAATAAAATAAAATAAAATAAATAAAATAAAATAAATAAAATAAAATAAAATAAAATAAAATAAAATAAAATAAAATAAAATAAAATAAAAAATAAAATAAAATAAAATAAAATAAAATAAATATGTAAATTTAAAAATAGAGTAACTGTCGGTAAATTCCCATTGAATTAGCATTGAAATTCAATTTTGAGTCATTTAAAATCACTGTTTGCCAAATCAACAATGACATGAGAAACTTTATTTATTTAAACATATTTGAAGCAAAATAATATTTTCATGAATCAGTTTGGAATGACGTCATGAAATGTAGCACAATTTGATTCTTTGATTATTCATTAATATCCACCAAGAAAGCGGCAAGGCATACTTTTGCATGCAATTATGCTTAGTTTTAATTTACATTTCTTATTTTTTAATGCAGTTCGGAGTAGTTTCATTACTTTTGTTATTAATAAATATTTAATTATTCTTCGAACTACAAATAAATCACGAGCAGATGACAAATAATATTTAATTAATTTGCGAAAGAACATTAAGGAAAATAGTTGATTTAGGCTTTTAGAAGTTTAAATTATAGCTGGGTGCTGTGTTTCGATTTTTTTTCTAATGTGTATAAATCTAGTGTAGAAACGGCTGTTGATGATATTTACTTTAGGAACCAAGTTTTTTTTCCCGATTAGAACTTCAGTAAGTTTTTAAGTAACAGGAAAGTAGGCTATTTTAGTTCTGTATGAACTTCTTGTTTCTACTTAATCTCTTATTATATTGAATATACTATTATGACACTCAGCTGGCATACCGCTGCAACGGGATTTTCAATGTGTTTTTTAATGAAATTTAAAATAACGCTTAAATCGGGACAAATAACTGTTTCTTAGCGTAACGAGCTTACAATTACATAATAATGTAAATATTAGTTTAGTTATGAAGCTACAGCAAAGAACAAACCCTGACCTTGAATGAAGAGGTACGGGCCGACCCAGTTTTGACCCCGGCAAATCTTGCATGCGAGCCCATTACTGAACCGATTACGACAAAGTAATTACTCGGCCACGACGAGGGCTGGTATATTGTATTTGTCCTGATGAACAGAATCATAAATGGTACTTGAATTTTTTTCTATTACAGTAGAAAGCCAATTAACCGAGGCAATTAAGACCTATAACCACATTTAGATAATCGGAAATTCGGGAAATTGGAGTGTTTCGGAAAATGGGTACATTTTAATCAAATACTTAAAGTATTGTAGGGTTGTGAGGCCATGTAGCTCTAGTTTCGGTCGTCATCAAACTACCGAAACAGTGTAAGGTGCCGTTTGACAGTTTGAGTTATAGCTTTTTGTAATATATTTTTTTCTATTCAACTTAGGTTAGAATCAGGATTATGAACTCTATTTTAATATACATTATTATAAGTCGGTAGGGGCCCGGATGGCCGAGTGGTTTGGACCATTACGCTAGCAGTCTGCGCGCTGTAACGGGTGCGGGTTCGATTCCCGCCTTCGCCCTGGATGTACTTCCTTTCTCTGTGACAGTAAAAAATTCTTTCTGTGTCTGTCTTACTTGACGAAGGCTTATGAGCGGGTCTCTGATCAAGCACACAAGCCGGAATTTATATGTACCTACCCTACCCTATATACATTGTAAGTCGGTAGATTAAGATATTTTGTTACTCGAATAATTCGTAAATAATTTAAGTATCCTTTGCCAATTACGTCGGGTTGTCAATTAATAAAATTATGTTAAATTGATTTTAATTATTTCACTGTGTTCGAATTGCACACCAACATGTATATTGAAATGGGAGAAAAAAATTGAGAGAAAAGGAGCTTTTATTAAAATGAAAAAAAAATTCAACACATTTACATGTTGAGGGCGTATTTTCGGCTGCTAAGACGTGCATCCGCTTGACAGCGAGATGGTCAGAAAGGTGAGGTCACGCTCCTTGAGTTATGCTTATTTGGTTTATTGGTAATGTTATGGTTGAATAATAAACGTTACGAGCTATTGGAGATGGGCTTCTTATTTTTGAACCTTGGTCAAGTGACATTAAACACAAGACCAAGTGACAAGACCATTACTCGTTTACTTAAATATGTATTCAGGAGATTGTATGAGGCTTGAATAAAAATTATAATAAATATGTTACCAATACTTTAAGGAAAATCAACAATAGCATTCAATTTCTTATTACATAAATGTAACCGGAAAAAAATCTGACTTTCGTTTATTAAAAGGATTGGTGAATCTTTGGCAAATTCTTGTGACCCCTGAGGGATTAGATTGAAATTTTGATAAATATTTGTCAGACGGTGTTAAAAAAAACCAAGACTTTCGGTCAGTAATTGGAAGAATTATTATTGAAAGTTACAGTGTTATGTTATAACTAAGTTTTGTTCCCGAGGAAGGTCCCGTGATAATCAACAAAATCCCAATGTTATCAGGTTACTTGATTCACTTAATGTTACTTAGAAAACCCTTGGCTAAAAGTTTAGATCACTTTTTGACCAATATTTATTTCGGCAAATATTGGTCTAAATGTTAAAAATAGATTAAACGTTAAATCTTTCGAGACGGCAATTCCCGGTTATATTAATACTTCTTTGACGAATCTCAGTTGGAATGGAACTCCAGTGGGGTTGTTTCACATCGTGGATGGCTACAGCTCCAACAACGGTTTGTTTTCATTTGCTGTATGGAATTATTTTTGTTGTAGTATTCAAAAATGAGTTTTCTACGAATATTTTATTTATTAAATTTTTTAAATGCCAATTTCTTGCTCTACTGTTGGTTGTTCAAAACATTTATTAAAGAAAGCTTGCATAGAGAGAAAAGTTTCTTTTCACCTATATCGGTCATTTTGAGAGTGAAACCGAAGCAGCCAATAAAATCCCAGTACAGATAAAAATGAAAACAAGAGCTTTACATCATCTGAAACATTTCCGTGGAACTGAATCAATCGAAAAACATAAGGTTGAAATCTTTGATACTATTACGTAAACAGTTTCCCTCTATTTCGGTAATTTTAGGACTACAAAGACCCAGACACTCAACGAAAACATAAAAAATAAATAATTTTAAGTTAGAAATTCTGTAAGTAAAGTTATTGCATGTTTTAAAACTAAGACGTTTTAATTATCAAACTATATCGTCTGCTACTAAAACAAATTATCGTCTGCTTCTATCTATAGCTACATATTGTGTGACTATGCATAAACGACGCTTTATTAGAAAATTCTTTGGAATAAAGGTAAATTGAATTATTCTATTTTTTTAATAATAAATATTTTTCTATAGCTATTATATCATGTGTCTGAAGTTGTAACACTGGTATTTCTTTAGTAGGTTAAATGTTTTTTGAACTGTCTGTTTAGGTTAACATGTTTATAAAATAAAAAATAATATTCCGTTTCTAACTTGTTTAGCCGTAATTAATCGAGAAAGTGTACGCAGGGACACTTTTTTTTATTTTTAATTTATTACTAATCCCCTTCTTCCTTGCTTGTAAAATACTTCATGTTCCAGTGCATATCTTTAAAGCAAAAAGGGTAAAACAAAATGCAGTACTAGTATGTATTCAGCGCTTCGACATTAAAAAAAATAATAGAAGAAATGCGAACTTCCAAAAACGAAAGGGTTTTTCTCTTGAAAAATAATCAGGTACAAACATAACTCGTTATCCTTGTTTACAAAATAATTTATTAGTTTCCTTTTATAGTATTTGTTCTGAACGTTCATTGTTGTTCATTACGCTTTTAGTCATTAACTATCTCGATTGTGTTAATGATGTTTCGGGGATTAGTTAGCATTTATAAGCAATATAAAAATATTCTACGTTGAAATTGAATTTTTAAAGTTCGTTGAAAAGGAGTCCATTGGAATTTTTTTAATGCATATATATATATATGTGTGTGTGTGTGGTGTGTGTGTGTGTGTTGTGGTGGTGTGTTGTGTGTGTATGGTATGTATGTATGTATATGTAGTATGTAGTATGTTGTATGTATGTATGTATGTATGTATTATTATTATGTATGTATGTATTATTATTATTATATATATATATATATATATTATAATATATATATATATATATATATATATATATATATATATATATATATTTTATATATATATATATATATATATATATATATATATATATATATATATATATATATAATATATATATATATATATATAATATAATATATATATATATATATATATATATATATATATATATTATATATAATATATAATATATATAATATATATATATATATATAATATATAACTTCTATAATAATTCAATGATATTTCAACGACTTTAATTCATTTTAATATTTTATATGCTTATAATGCTAACTAATCGACATCATTACATGATAGTTAATGATTAATGAGCGTATAGTAACGGAACATAGCATATTAGTTCACTTTCTTTACTATAATTACGTATATTTTATATTAGATATGAAGTGTGAAACGGCAGAGACTTCATAAAGTTTATTACGTTATAAACGTAGTGTAAAGCTAAATTCTTAAGTAGTTCACTGGACCTTTAATATTTTTAATTGTTTAGACTATTGTCTTTACGTAGCTTATAAATAAAATTTATCTATAATTCCCGCCACCCTTATTTGTTACTCTTTAGGGATGGAAAACCGAAACCGGTTTTTTGCCCTCGGTTTTGACTGAAAAACCGTTTTTTTCATGAGGCCGGTCTAAACCGGAAACCGGTTTTATGCGGAAAAAACCGTCTAAAAACCGGAAATCATTTTTTTTCTCAAAAACCGCCATCAGCGTTTTTTTTTTAAAAATTATATAATTTTTTTTAAAAAAATGTTAGTTTAGTTCTATGGTAACGGCATAGATAGCAAATGGGAGGAATTAAATTTACAAAAAAAAATCAAAAGGAAAAAAAGATGGATAATGCAAAGCTTAATAAAAATACTCAAAAACGATTAGAAAAACCACAATAAAAAAAAGGAACATTATAATTTTAAATAATAAGAAAGTAAGAATTAGGAAGAAAACCTAGAATAATTTTTTAACAAAACACTTTAAACATTTAAAATTGACTGTGTAAATTGATTTTTTTAATTAATAAGAAACTGAATTTTTTTTTTAAAAATTGGAAAACCGTTTTTTTTCCCATGGAAAATCTGGTTTTTAATATTCGGTAAAACCCGTTCGGATTTACCGGTATGTAAAAAAACGGTTTTTTCTGAAAAACCGCCATCCCTAACGTGTTCTAATTTGGATGGCGGCGAGTATAGCGCGGCACGGATATACTATTTCAAAAAGAAAAGAAGGGAAAACGAATAAATGTGCAACACTGAAAACAATTAAATTTTACTTTTTGCGTTTTTGTATTAAAATATAATTTTTCAGAAGGTTGATTTGCAATTATTTTCCAGAACTATAAAAAAGATATTGGTTTCATAGAAATGAAATAAAATTTAGGACATGCTTGAAATTAATAATCATGTTCGATAACAAGCATCTAGAAATATCGTGTTACGATATTTTTTAGAATCTTGTCTTTGAGTAATAATTTTTTTTAACCCACTTTCTCCTTTTTTTATTTCGAAATTTTTTTAAAAAAATTAAGAAGTCATGGAAGAATAGTCTACTTTCATGCTATTTTAATGCTCATTGAAATTCTTATAGTAAGGATTGGCAAACATGCAAAAAAAGTATATAAAGGATATAATATCTGATGTCCTTACCTTTGTATAACAAAAATTATTTGTGGAAATTTTTGTTAGAACTAAGTTAAAATAGACCGTTATAGGACCTAACGGAAAAACGCACAGGTAAAAAGTATAAAAGTTAGGTCTCTGATGTCATACCTTTTTAACAAAAGATAAACAAAAAGATTTTTTGTAGTTTGGGAAGTACGGTCAGAGACGGACATCTCCAGTATGCCAATACCTTCCTTGTTTGCTCATTGTTGTATTGCTTTTGCAAATGATAAGGAATATTAATTGAATTTTCTAAAGAATAGTAATGGAAATAGCCAATTTCAGCTTTTTAAAAGTTTAAATAACAACTAAATGTGGTATTTGGCAATATTTAGCCGGTTTATTTTTTCAATTCGAAAGAATTGAAAGAAACGGATTAGTAGTCCTTAAAAATCTGGTCCATCTATCTATCCGCCCGTCCCTGCACCCCTTCCAAATTCGGTTCTATCCGCCAGATCTTAAACATTTTTTTTAGCCTACTTTTCTTTTTCTAATTCGAAAGAATTAAAATGAAAAAGTAGGTATTGACATGCTGGCGAAGTCCGTCTGTCCGTAATCCCCTTTCAAAATCTGTTCTATCCTTCTTGATATTCAAAATTCTTTTTTTGTTGGAAAGGTCAGAGAACCATTTCATACTTTTTGTCCGCCTGTCTGTACGTCTGGACTGACAGCGTCTACTGTTTTCGAAGAATTTCCCATTGAATTAGCATTGGAATTTAATTTTAAGTCATTTAAATATCTGTTGCCACATCAACAATCGCAAGAGAAACTTTATTTATTCAAAAATTAAATAGTATTGGCATGCTGACGATGTCCGTCCCTCTGTCTGTCCGTCCGTATCCTTCCAAAATCGGTTCTATCCGTGGGATCTTAAATATTCCTTTTTTAAGAAAGGTATGACGTCAGAGACCCAACTTTCATATTTTTTTCCGTCTGTCTGTATGTCCGGATAGACATCTATCTACTGTCTGTCGGCGAATTTCCCTTTGAATCATCATTGCAATAATTTTTTAGTCATTTTAATCGCTATTGCCATTACAACAATTTATTTATTTACTATTAATAAATGAAGGACAATTTATTTTTGCTATAAATCAGTTTGGCTTGATAAAATGTAGCACAATGGAATTCTTTGATTGTTCAGTATTTGTTTACAAAAAGGCATGTATTTTATTTTTTTACATAAAAATGAGGTTAGTTTTAGCTTCCACACTACGTTTATAACGTAAAAAGAGGAAGGTATTGTAATCGTTCAGTCCGTCCTGTTTGTCCGTCTGTCTGTCACCCACTTTCATAACCCAAACTAAAAATGCTACAGGCAAGTGTGATACGTCAAAAAATTCAGCGCATCGAAATTAGAAGACATTGAAAATCTCAGAAAAAATTCGAATTCGAAGTACTTTAATTATTTAAAAAACTGCAAAATTTAATGCTCATTTAAAAAGCATAAGAAGCCATTTTTATTAGAATTAAATCACCATTGCCATTCGCAACAATCACTCGAGAAACTTTAATTCTTTTAAATAATTAATTAAAAGAAATTTATTTTTGCGACATCAATCAGTTTGAAATGACGCCAAATATATTTCACTAAGAGATTCTTTGTTTGTATGTTGATATGAAATGTTTTGGTTTTATTTAAAATAGAGGAATATTACAACTTTATTCTTTGAAATATAAATTAATTTTTGCAAACGATAATAATCATTGAAGAAATAATTATTGAATTTTTGAAATAAAATAATAGGTACTTGACTAAATTTTTTTTATTGCTTAAAATATTCTTATGCCAAATATTAACCCGTATTTTTTTTTTCATCCCTAAAGGCGAAACTGATTTTTAAATTAGACAAAATCACGTCCGAAACGCTTCGGCTGTCACGTGATCTGTGATGTCACTAGTGACTATAAACACAACTTTGAACACACTTTGAAATCGATTTTAGGCAATTTGAAATATCCGCTTTCTTAAAAAGCTTAATTTCATATTTATTATTTCAAGAGTAAGTTAGATAAATCAAGTTAATCAGAAACATAAAACATCACGCCGTTTGTTTATGGTTGCTATGACGTCGCAAAACGTTATGTGAATCACGTGATGATCCTGAAAAATGCCTTTTAAAAGATTTTTTAATGATTAAAATTGATTCGCAAAATTATTGGCATTTTTTTTTGACTTTAATATAATTTAAATATATGGAAGGTTTTTGGCGAGCAGTAGTACCTTTGAAACTAGCCAATTTAGCGTGTAAATGTTTATAATAGAATTTATTTTGTGTTTGGCGACTTTTTTCCTATTGAACACGTGTGGAAGCGGGCTGAGTGACAGATTCTGTTACAAACCTACTTGTTTAATTTAGATTTCTTATTTTTTAGTGCAATCTATTATATATTCGTGTTTTTTAATAAATATTTAATTATTCTTTGAACTGCTAGTAAATAATGCAAACGATGAATAATATTAATTTTATTTGCAAAGGAAAATTAATGAAAATAGTTGATTCTGGCTTTTAAAAGTTTAAATTACAACTGGATGCTGTATTTGGCGATTTTTTTCTACTGGGTGTAAATTTTATGTAGAAGTGGTTCTAGGTGACAGTTACTGTTTCAAATCTAATTGATTTTCTATAAGAAGTTCACTAATTATTTAAATAACAGAAAAGTAGGCCATTTTAGTTCTTTTATATAGAACTTCTTGTTTTTGTGTTAGAAATGTATGGCACATACCTTTCGGCACATACCTTTTATACAATTTGTCCTTCTATTCGTTACGTCCGGACATCTGTCTACCTGATTGTTGAGGTCTACCAATTTAATCCTGTTAGATATTTAATTTTTTTCCATTAAGTCGGTGATGCCACATCAATAATTGAAGGAGAAACTTTATTTATTTAAAATAATATTTAAAGGAATTTTTTTTGTCATGTAAATCAGCATGGAATGGCGTCAGGACATATATCACAATATGAATCGTTAATGTTTCACTAAGAAAGCGGCGTACAGCGTTCCATTTGTTTGAGTAAAATGCTGGTTGGTTTAAATTTAGTGTTTTTCGTTTATAAATGGAGTAGTTTTAGATGATGTAACTATTCTGTTTTCAGTCTTCCTGCAATTTCAGCGGTTGTTTCGGTTTCACTCTCAAAATGAGAGTTTTGGATTGCCAAATAGTTTTTTAAATTGTTTATCTAAGAAAAAATAAAGTAGTATTCTAAAAAAAATCCTAAAACATAGTGTATGTCATAGGAATGATAGAAGTTGGGGTCGAAATTTCGAAATGGAGAGCTTGTGTTTTCTACTCGTTTTGGATGGCGTTGATTCTGGAATTATTTTTTTTGAACATTGGTCAGACTGTATGTCTGTTTGAAAACACTATACAGCTCGAACTAAAGGAGTTTTACGAACTTTGAATTAGGTATATGAGTTCCTAGTACCAACCGGACGTCATAATACGGTTTTCGAGGAAATCGCACATGCGCAAATTGTAGATACAAATACAAAAATTGTCGACCAACAACAGGCCAGAGGCCCAGCAAGGTTGGTCCAAAATAAATCTAATACATTACCAGTTTCCAATGTCCGTCAAGTTTCTTTTTAAAATCTTCTACTCTCTTCGAATGCACAACATAATCTGGTAAAGCATTCCACTCATTGACAACTCTATTGTAAAAACAATGTTTACTTACCTCCCTTCTAAAGCTCGATTTATTCAATTTCTGATCATGACCTCTGGTCCGGCTATTTAAAGTAAAATCTAAGCCCTCCATGTCTCCCTGTTTTATGAACTTGAATAACTGTATTAAATCACCCCTAGCTCTCCTGTTTTCCAGGGAATACATGTTTAAAGATCTTAATCTGTTATCATAATCAATACCAGATAGACCCTTAATCATTTTTGTAGCCCTATGCTGAACTTTTTCAAGCAACTCTATATCTTTTCTGAGGAAGGAAGACCAAAACTGAACAGCATATTCCAGATGTGGCCTTACCAATCCCCTATACAATGGCAAAATAATCTCCTTAGATTTAGAAGTGTAGATGCCTTATATTTTTTTGGTTTCAAAGGTATTGCTAAAAAACGATAAAAATACAGACTTCAAATTTGGTGCACGAGTTCCTAGAACGTGTCGGACATCATAATAAGGTTTTTAAGTAATTGCGCATGCGCTTATGGTAGCTGCCATAGAATTTTGTAAAATTATTAAAATTACTTTAGAGGGTAATTACTTTTAAATGTATAGATTTATTGAGTAATAATTGAAAGTCGTGTAGTGTTGCACATCTCTAGTTTTATATGGTATTTAAAACTCCTAGTTACAACGTTGTTTAAGTTTTTTTGTTATAATTATTCAATTAATATTACAATGTGACCTTAGGGGTTGTCACTAAATACCATTTTCTTTTAACCCCTTATCCCTTTATAAGAATTTTACTAAAAAAGTCTAATAACATAAAATAAATAGCAGTAGTTTAATATTCAAGTTACTCGTCACATTTTCTAAGGTTTACAGTAGGATAGGTTATTAGTGTTTGAAGTTGTAAGTGCTTAAAACAAATTAACATATTTTGCAATTAATACATCTTAGCTAACACCAAATACTTTTCAAAATCCGAACAACTCTTTTCTTACTAATTAGTAACATATAACTGTTTGAAAAAGGTTGTCAAATAACTATTATATTGCGAGAAACCCTTTCAACAGATTTATTGTGAGTTGTATACATATATTAAAAGGACGTCGACCCTTTTTTTTGTCATCTTTTTGTTCATTTGATTGAATAAGTTGACGCAACGCCGACTCTTATTAGTATGCGGTCTAACACATTCATTAACTCCAGTCGTTCAATTCTTTTAGAAGTTTAATACATTTATAACATAATTAAATTTTTTGCTATAACATTTGATTTCTAAACGATTTGATGCAATTATTAGTGAATTTTTACAAACTTTTTAAATTACGACTCAAAGATTTCCCAAAGATTTTTCATTTCAAGTAATACAATATACCAGGAAACTACCTGTCTATATCGTTAACTGATATCGCAATGTCAAAATGTGATTTAGTTTTTTTTTTAAATTTCATATTTTAAGCAAAAACTATTCAGTGTTAAAAACAAATGTAGTATTCAACATAATATTATTCGGATTTAAGAATTAAGTCCGTAGGTCTTTTATTTCGCGCTGTAGAGTGGTTTTAGATATACAGACGGACACCATGTTCGAAAATCACTTTTTTAGAATCAGCTCCTATGATCGGCACCCTCCAAAACGTGTAGAAAATAAAAACACAAAATTCCCAGTTCAGCTTTTTAGCCCCGCATCGCAATACTTTCATTACCTTGAGATGTTTAAGTTTTTGTTTGTTAAAAAATGGGCTTTAGTCGAAGCTTTTATATAGGCTATGCCCGGCCGTCTGTTTGTCACCCACTTTCATAGCACAAACTACAAATGTTACAAACAAGTGTGATACGTCAAAACATTCAGCGCATCGAAACTAGATGACATTAAAAATCCCAGAAAAAAAATTCAAATTCGAAGCACTTTAAATATTTAAAAACTTGCAAAATGTAATGCTTATTCAAAAAAAATTATTTTCGTTATATAAATAAGTTTTCCCATTTATTTCCTAAAGAGTTCCAAAATTCTGCTTCCTTGGATTACCAAAAGTGTGACACTATACGTGACGAATTCCTCATCAACAATTTTAAGGGCTCTTTATGTCTTATATGGATACACTTCATTTATTTTCTTAAATAATTTTCGTAGCTAAAAGAGATTTTCCTTGTGACAATTTCGATAGAGCCATTTTATTCTTCTTTTAACTAAATTGCTACAAGTTGTCTATTGTACAGATAAGGTTTCTGTAAACTCTTTTTCTTTCACTAAAATATCTAAAGGGCTATTCCACGAAAATGTCAACCTCGGTACCAAAATTTCAAAATTAAGTACATACTTCGTGTCACATACCATTTTTAAGTTTGGAATCTCTGTTTTAACACACTTACTTTCATTGTTTGAAATATATATTTTTTATAGAAGAAAAATTGTTTTTAACGAACACTGTAAAAAAAATCCATAATTTTAAGTGTTAGATTCTTACCCTTTCGAAACATTTTTTCCTAAACTTTCCATATTTTTTTAAAAATTTTTTAATTAAATTATTCCCTACATTGTAAAGTAACATTCTATGCTCTTACCCAAATCAAAAGTTGTAAAATTACTTGTAATGGGATACATTTATTACACCCTTTCATAAAATGTCAGTCAGTTACCAAATTTGTTTTAATTTTTCAAATTTCAGAATAGAAATTTGGACTGCAGGATCTTTATAAAAGATATTCTCTGTTTTCAATAAGTACTAAATAATACTAAATGGGACAAAATTTAAAAAATGAACTTGTACAGGTTAAAATTGCTTGGTAACTGACTGACATTTTGACTTGGTAACTGACTGACATAGGTGTAGCTGGCTATTAATTTACTTATTATTACCCCAGTATTGACCATATGCATAAATTATTTTTATAATACAACTCAACTTTCATGTTTGATTCAATCACATGTTGGTCTTTTTATTAATGTGAACAGACGATCAGTTTTAAGCAGGACAGTCCCGCTTTTTGTCTCACTGACCCGTGTATGTTCCGTGTCGACCCGTGTTGTTTATTAATTCTCATATATTATGAATGTGCAACTAATTTTGGGTTTTCTCTCATCAGCCATGGGCGGCTGGGAGCCCAGTTTGTTAAGGCATTCGCCTAGCATGCGAAAGGTCCCAGGTTCGGGTCCGGGCATCGCCAAAATAACTGCCGACCTATAAACGGCCCGTGCAGCCGAAAATGTCTGATTAATAATACCCCATGTAGAGGGAGTGCACCTTAAATATACTCCAAAGTCCCAACGCTGCGTAAGATGTCGCCCTTAATGGTTGCGTTGGGTGCCTACTCAGGTGTCGACTCGTCACCTGACTGTGGTTCTAAATTACGACGTGCATCACCAATAGCCCTTGTGTAGCTCTAGTGTGATGATAATTCAAACTAAACTAAACTCGTCAGATATGTTAAGTATTTCAGAGATGTCAGTCAGTTACCATTATGTCAGTCAGTTACCAAGGCGTTCTAAAAGCTGGTATTTTTTCAGGGTTCAATATTTTGATATAAAAATTGATGTGCTGGATAGTTCATTTCTTCCACATTAATATAGGTCTGACTTTTAAAAGCCACCTCTTTTATATTCAGAAGAAAATTATATTGAATAACTTGAAGTGTCAATGAAGGTTGCAGATATGTCAGTCAGTTACCACAACTTCAATAATTTTCTAACAATTTCTATAAGGGCTATTTAAAATTGTAAACCATATTTGAATTCAGCTGAAAATTCTCTTTTAAAATATATAAAACCTAATTTGTAAAACTATATAATTGCCCCGCTATTTCGTAAAACATTGTAATTTCGTCCTCCGAATGTCAGTCAGTTACCCATGAAATGGCCCTAAAAGAAAAAACGTATTGGGAAATTTTCCGATGGACAATACCCCTACTTTAGCGATTCGACTATAACTAAGGCCGATTTTAGCCGAAGGAGGGTAAAGGTGCTAGGGTAAAGGTAATAAAAAATATTATAACGTTATTTTATTACTGAATAATTTAAGCTTTGGAATAGTTATAAAATAAATAACAAGTAGGTTTGTAATAGAATCTGTCACTTAACCCGCTTCCACACAAAAGTTGTGTTTAACAGGTAAAAAAAGTCGCCAAACGCAGCATTAATTCTATATTAAACATTTACATGCTAAATTTGGTTATTTATTTTTATTTCGAAAATTCAATAATTATTACTTATCGTTTGCAAAAATTAATTTATATTTCAAAAAATAAATATGTAATCTTCCTTGCTTTTAAATAGAATGAAAATATTTCATATCAACATACAAAGAATCTCATAGGGAAATATATTTGACGTCATTTTTTTCAATGTTTTCTAATTTCGATGCGCTGAATTTTTTGACGTATTAACCTTGTAAGTAGCATTTGCAGTTTGGGCTATGAAAGTGGGTGATGGACAGAGACGCACGGACAGACAGACAGACGGACTGAACGATTATAATACCTTCCACTTTTTACGTTATAAACGTAGTGTGGAAGCTAATAAGTCATCTTATTTTATTTTTTTTTTCAAAAGTGTTTTCGTTCATTTTTAAGTAACATTTATTACATTTTCATTGCTTAATTTTTTTTAACTAATAGAAACAATTAAATAACGTGGGCAGACTTGCACAAAGTGACGTCTAATTCTTGAAGTAGCGTAAAAAGATTGATCGAATAAAACACAAATGAAAGCGTTTGAAAACAATCGAGTCTTTTCGAACGCATTCAAAATTTAGCCAGCTCTGTTTGAAATGTTAAAATATTTGCCTTACTATTTAGAATCTATTGGCTGAAATTGGTGGACATCGACAAATACAAACTAGCGTCCAATAGACCCTACAACTCCTTCGACTAAGAACGGCATTGGTTATAGTCGAATTGCAAAATGCAAGATGGGGTTAAGTCAATTACAGAATGCTCCATTACGTTTCCTCCTTTCAACATTTTAGTGAAAGAAAATAGTTTAAAGATTTTTTTCTTTAAAAAATTTACAACTCGCAGCGATTAGTTAGTTTTAGTAAAAATGGCTCTATCGAAATTGTCGTAAGGTAAATCCCTTTAAGCTACGAAAACTGCCTGAGAAAATCAATGAAGTGTGTCCATATAGATATCAAGAGCTCTTAAAATTGTTGATGACGAATGCGTGCCACCCGGAGGTCACGTATAGTTTTGTTAATAATCAGAGGAAACAGATGTTTGGCACTCTATAGAAAGTAATTGGAAAAAGGATGTTTCTAATGCAATTTTAACTATGTATTGTGTAACTGAGTGTATGTCTTCATATTTTTTTACTGTTATAGTTTGTAATTTCCTGATCGGCATTAGTTTTGTTATTTACTTACTATCCTGTACTGATGAACGGTCCGGTAGTGGCGACACGAACAATTTTTGTTTTAAAATGTTCATTTTAAAAAAAATTTATTATCGATTGTAAGTATTGAGAGAAAATGATAGAATCATTTCGTAAATACTACCGTTAACATGTCACGGATACTACATTTAGTTGTATCACTTTTAATTACGAAATATGAAATGTAAGGCAATGAAAAAATATTGCGATGACGTCGAAAATCAGAAATGGAGATTATTTTGTTTTTTTTACACGTTTTGGAGGGTGCTTATTTTAAAAGAAGTCATTTTTGAACATTGCTCCGTCTGTCTGAAACCACTCTACAAATCGAAATAAAAGAGCTACGGACTTCAAAATTGGTATACGAATTTTTAGTACCTAAAACGTCCTAATAAGGTTTTAGGTTTATGTTGAGTTTGAATTATCGTCGCACTAGAGCTACACGGGGGCTATTGGCGACGGGCGTCGTATTTTAGAACCACAGTCAGGTGACGAGCCGACACCTGAGTAGGCACCCAACGCAACCGTTAAGGGCGACATCGTACGCAGTGTTAGGACTTTGAAGGATATTTAACGTGCACTCCCTCTACAAGGGGTATTATTCGTCGGACATTTTTGGCTGCACGGGCCGTTTATAGGTCGGCAGTTATTTTGGCGATGCCCGGACCCGAACCTGGGACCTTTCGCATGCTAGGCGAATGCCTAACCGACTGGGCTCCCCAGCCCCTAAATAAGGTTTTAGAGAAAATCTAGCATGCGCAAAGGGTTGCCGGCTATGTAACTTGTTTTAGTTTTAAAGGTATTGCTGCAAAACGGCGAGATGCAGACTTCAAATTTAGTACACGAGTTTCATGTACCTGTCAGACGTCATAATAAGGTTTTTGAGAAATTGCGCATGCGCTTATGGTAGCTTTGGGATAAACGCGCATAAACAAATGGTAGCTGCCACAGAACTTTTTAGGTTTTAAAGTTACTGAAATTACCTTATAGGGAAATTCCTTTAAATGTATTAATTTATTACGATGGTAATTCAAAGTCGCGTAAGTTACACACTCCTGGTTTTAATATAGATTATGATTGAATTAAATTGGCAATAATATTCACATCAATAGTGTAGGTTTGAAAATTTAAACTACCAAATTGGATAGTATTAAAAGAGTATAACACATCTCTTATACTTTTTTTCAATCTTAATAATCAATTTTAATAATGTATCAACATATATTCACTACTTCTGTTGGTTGGTTGACATATATATATTCAGGTTTGTGTGGTTGGTCAGAGACCCGCTTATAAACCTTCGTCAAGTAAGACAGACACAACAGACAACACACACACATAAGTGGATCCATCTAATTTTTAGAGACAGAGGCCAACTAGAGGATCCCCAGAATTGGCTTGTCACCCCCAGAGGTATTATTACTTCTGTTATAGTCTGGCTGCCACAACTTAGCACCCCAAATATTTTGATTGTGGAAGATTCCACTTTGAATTAAGGTTTTAAGCCGAAGGAGGCAGGGTTGCCAGCTCAAGGCGTTTGGCGAGAAGAGGGGATTGTTGGTCGAGTTCGATTGTACATAATGTATCACACTAGAACTACACAACAGTTATCCGCGATAGAGGATTGTTGTTGATTGCTGGTAGCGGTTAGCGATTGTACGTGTATTTCTTTGTTATCTTGACTTGATCATTAATCGATATAAGAGTGAACCCGATGCAAGTTCGATCTACCCTTCAATTGATAATCTGTTTCTAAACCTTAAAGAAATATACGCCCATAAAAGCAATTAATCACCAAACATAGTAACTCTTGCCCAAAACCAAAACCTTCCTTACATTTTTTCGAAGTAGACTGTTCCACAATCAAAATATTTGGAATGCTAAGTTGTGACAGCCAGACTATAATATGAAAGACAACAAAAAAGAAGTAAACAATAACAAAGAGTTTTTTGGGGGCTCCGTAGCCCTGTCGTCAGAACATCGCCCTGGCCCTCTCATACAGAGAGTCCCACGTTCAAACCTTGCCACATCCTATATAAGCGTACGATGTCGCTTGAAATCTAGTTGGGTGCCAGCCTGCCAGCTCAGGTGTCGACCTCGTCACTCGACTTAAATTACCAAAAGAGTTATTTAAGAACCTGTTTTTTTAAAGAAAAAAAGCCTTCCTTTTTGAAAAATCAAAGAACCTACTAAGATCGAAAAAGTGAACCGCATATAACAACTAATTTTTTTACGCTTTCGCTCCGATTTTATTTTATTTGAAACGTGCTAAGGTATGATTTTAACGATATAATACAATTTACAGTCAGGGAAGAAGGGGTTTAAAAACAAATGTAATTATTAAAAAAGTGTACTCCTCTCTTCCCTCATTAATATTGATAAAAAGTTCGAGATCAAATGATTTTTTATTTTCGGAACGTATTAAATTACGAGGCATTGTGACAGGGTGTGATAGCGCGATTTGATAGCAATGAGTAAATAGGGTTTTTTTTATAAGTTTGTGTAACGCGATCAATATTTCTTCGTAATTTTCAACTACGATTACGTTTTTCAAGTAGTAAACAAATAAAAGATTTGTAATAACACAATAATAAAAATAGTAAAATATTATATTTGAAAAGTACAATAAATTACGTTTTCTTTATTCCAAAGAATGTTTTAATGAAGTTTTATTTATATATTGCTACACGCTACACCAGCTATAGATATAAACGGGCGATAATTTTTTTAGTAGCAGAGGATATAATTTGGAGGATTAAAAACAACATTATTTTATATGTAGCATATTTATTTTATTAAAATCCGACTGATTTTTTTTTGGGTTAGAGTTTCCGTCGATTTGTTAGTTCTAAAATAGGCGAAATAGATTGGAATAGTATTCGTTATAATAACATAGATTTTAACGTTGTGGTTTTTTTTTTATCAATTCAGTTCAACTAGATCTGCCATCCAAGAGTATTTCGAGGTTCGTCATAAGTGCGAATATTCAGAGCGTTGCCGTACCGAAAGAGTTAATACATAAAGTGAACTTTTAAAAAAATACTATTGCGATACATACTATGATGACATTCTAAACTGACTTATGTTACGAAAATAACAATAGGCTAGTTTTAGGTCTTGAGTTGCAGCATAAATACTGGGGGAATGAGAATAAACTCTTTTTCGGCCCTCGATTGGTGATTCAATGACCAATGTCATGTGGAAAAAGAACACCATAGTCTTAGCATCGATCGAAGGAAACGACGGAATGAAAGCTGGAAGGAAATACGTCACTTAAAAATAGCAAATTCCTTCTTTTCATTTAACTAAATAAAGTGTCTCGTGGATTGAGTTCATTTGATGGAGTGGCAACTGTTGAAATATTGGATGAATATGGAATTATCTTGTTATATAAATGAAAATTAAGTTTTTTAAATTTTAAACATGCTTCTAATTCGAATATTTGGAATGATTTCTTATATTTGGAATATCACACTTGTCTTTACCATTTATAGTTTAGGTTGTGAAAGTGGCTGAAGGTGCAAACAAACGCAGTCCTAATACAAGTTTCCAATTTCAACGATATAAGTGCATTGTGTGGAAGCTAAAACCTTAAAATGATTTGCATTACTTAAAATATTTAGAACTTTAGTTAGTGAAACACATCCCGATAAATGATTTACGAATATAGAGATAATAAATACGTGCGCTCTCGTACACCTTCTAGCGGAGACACTAGGGGTAAAAATCTGTTTCCTATCTCCCGCCAAGACCCAAGTTGAGGTCGGCTCGGGGAGTAGCGTAGAGAAAACAATTCTAAAATTGCTTTTTTTAGAAACTTTTATATCGGAGTCTCAGTCTATGGCTAGTAGCTTTCTGAAATTTCTTTAGACGTTGATGGTACTTTTGTGATTCCTAAACCAGAATACTTTTTTGTATAATTTTATTTCTATTCAGCAAAAGTTTGTTTTAATGTCAACATAATTTTTTTTGCAATGAACTCTTTTAAATGGCCCGCTAATTTACTCTATCATTGTTTTCTTAAATATGTTTTAGAAAAGATAATTTATTGGGTAGACTGATATTTTTTTATTTGCGTCTTCATACTAGGTGAATAATTAAATATTAGTTATAAATATTTTTATTAATTAATACTTAAATAATGCAGTAAAATAGCGATTTTTGAATAAAAAATACTTATTAAAATTTAATTTTACGTTATTTTAATGTTTTATTATTTTAACTACTAATACTTAATTGCGGGCCGTCTTTAAAAAATTCAAAAAGCTACTTGCCATTGACTTCTTGAGGAAGTTTCTAAAAAATTTCAGCACTTTTTTTTATTCTACTCAACTCCCCGAGCTAACCTCAACGTTGCTGCCGCGCAGGAACAAATTCTCCTTCTCTGTTCTGCGAACGGTTTTACTATCTCTATGTTTACGAATGCAAAGTAATGCATTCGAAGTACCCCGTCATATTGGCTTATTAGCATATCAACAATCAGACTATAGTTCGAGGAGTGACAATCGCTACAGTTGAAACAACTAAAATCTTTTATTGTTTATTCAATTCTATATGAGCAAGCGGCTTTTATAGTAGGCGAGTTACTGTAATTAGAAATTCACAAACTGTTAGACAATAAGAGGTATGTATTTTCTCATATAAAATATATATTGCGATTCACAGATGTTTTCATAAAATAGCAACTCTTATACATAAGTGAATAAATTGTAATATAATATGCAATGTATTTATGGATCAATATTAGGAAAGTGTTGATTTTGCGCCACGACCGACTTTTTAAATATTATTTTTTTAAAGAATGTCTCTTAAACTATTTTCTTACTTCGTAAAGACTTTTTTTTATATTGAAATCTTTATAAAAGCATCTCATTTTGGGTTAATTTCTTACTAGAAAAGGTTTTGAAGTTGTCAAAAGTCATATCGGAAACGTTTCACAACTAGCAATGCATACTTTGCAAAGATATCTTATTCGTTTTATATTGTCATAACAAATATACTTTAGAATGAAAACTACTTTATTTAATATCTTTTATAAATATTATGCCTCGTTTTTATAAAAAATGCAACCGAAATACGCAATAAATCACAAAATATGCATGTACAAGTTTACGGGTCAGATCGGTAACATCAACTCCCGTACGACGTCCGTTGACGAATTAAAATCGTTTAGGGTCTATTTTTGTGAAATTAAGTTTTTACTACCATTATAAAGCTCTGAAGAAGTATTATGCATCATTAATTTCATTGATATATTTTATTAAAAAAAATTGTGTTTCTGGAAAATAAACGAGAAAGATGCAATTGACGTATCGAAAATAGTAAAGCTATAACAATCCTAAAAGTTAAATTCTTAAAAATTGACGAAATTATCAAATTACTTTGTTTTGCTCGTTTGCACCATAGAATTGAGAAAAGTAGAATAGGCAACTCTATTTAAACCTCGCGGAAAAGGCAGCAACAAAAAAACACTTTGAAAGAAGTGTTGCACTTGGTAACTTAGCACCTGCTTGCGGAACAATGTTGCCATTGAAAAAAATAATATAGTTAAACTCATAATTTCCTGGCACAGAAGCCACGACCATGGGCGGAGCTATAAAACGCACGGGGCAATCAGATGAAGAGAAAATTTCATCCGTTTTATTTTGTCTTTATCTGATTGCTCCGCGCGTTTTATAGCTCCACCCATGGTCGTGGCTTCTGTGCAAGGAGACTATGAGTTTAACGTTTTTATAGTACATTTTCTTAGCTGGTTTGTTCTATTCTTGCATACATTTAAATTATCCTGATATACTTTGAAATAAAAAGTCTTATCATAGAAAAACAAAACATGTTCTAATTTAAGGCATTTGGCGAAAATTCCACAGCGAAATGCTTTGAAATTACGTAACGGTATCGTGTTTATTTTAAAGCCCTTGTGGAATAGGGTTACTGGGCGTCTACTCTTTTTCTTTCTCTATAGCTTGGACCCTTTAACATGGAAAATTATTGCATTTTCAAAAGCTTATATTGATTGTATCTAAACTTTATTTTAATTATATTGATCTGCAGGTACTCCTTATTAAACTTAAAAGTATATTAAAGCAAAAGTTTTGAGTAACAATTTAAGTATTTTATTTAAGAAATTTCGAACTTTAATTAAATATCTTAGTTTTGCAGCATTAAATTTGACGATTACTTATTATCACTTACGGTTGACTGTTTCGAAATAATTAGCTCCTAATTATTTTTCTATTCAAATCATATAATTAAAAAAGGACACATTTATGTGTAGAAAATACATTAATTATTAGTTAAACTTTAAGAAAATACAGTTAAAAATTGTATGGATTTTTTTTCTAATCTAACATTTCTTAACGCAATTGAATTGGTTTAAAATAATTTTAGTTCATCATAGAGCATTTTTAATTTATTCAATGCAACCATTAACTTTTCGCAACCGATTGAAATGTCTGCAACTAATTATACAATGTTAAAAAATTTTAAGCAGTTAATTAAAATAATATTATCAATCAAAATGTTATCAACAGGTATTTACCTGTTTTTAATAATTATACTTCAATGTATTTATCGAATTAACATAGTTAACAAATAACAGTGCAAGATCTTTCGCGTATTATTTTATTTTAAAATAAATTGCTGTAAATAAATAAGTACATTGATTAAAGTTAGTTAAATAAATAAATTTAAAGAATAATTTTAACCCATTTACATAGTCAACATAATTTATTTCGTAATGTACATAGATAAAAAAAAATAATTCGTATTCGTGGCTTTTAAAATCAAATTGAAGCATTCAAAATGCGAATATAGAATAGAAACTACAGTTTAAAAGTATTAAAACTGTAAAAAAAACCTTCATTGATCATTTCAATGAAAAGCGTTTAACGTTTGAACGCACGAGCCATTGATTTTTAAATTGTTTTATAACCGGTGGAAATTTAAAAACGGGGGAGGGGGGGGGGACTAAACCACAAATTTAATCAACTCAAAGAAATACTTTTGATTATTAAAAAATAATTTAGTTTTGTTTGCGATGGTGCTATACGACAGTGGGCTCAGAATACTTTTAGCAGTTTACCGTTATTGATCGAAGTTGTAGGGCCTTGAACTCTTAATGTTTTCATGGTTCGGTCTACAAGTTATGTTTTAATAAGCACACATTTAGCCTTTCGTGTATGGTTCTCAAGTAAAAGAAATATCAGATGATCGATGGTATCTCTGTCAAAAATGGAGAAAAAGAAGAGCAGATGAAATTAAATTAACGGTAAATGTATGATTACATAGGTAAACTATAACTTTATAGATTGTTAAAAGTAATAAAATTAATAAAAAATAAAATTTAAAATTTCGTTATATAAACATTAAACAAGCGCATACAATGGAAATGTTTCCTAAACAAGTTTTGGTAAAAGTTTTTAAACAAGTTTTACACATCCGCCGCGGGCAGTGCAGTAACTCCAACAAGAAGTAGACCATTTTAGCTATGAAGAAATGAGTCTTTTACCTAAACTTTCTAATCGTAAGAGTTATTGATACAATAGTTCGTTAAGAGTTATTGATACAATAGTGCATCAAAAATATTAAAAAGTAAGAAAAGCAAAACTGTAAATGGTTTTTTTGTTGTTTAACTTGGTTTTGTATACACTGTTAAAAAAAAACCTGAAAATTCAGGAGAAAATATTACTGATTTTAATGAAACTCTCCCGTAACGACTGACAACGGTTTTCTCCCTCTAATAACGGAAAATGTCCGTAAACCACGAGTGAAGAGATGAAAACGGAATTTTCCCGTCTTTAGAGCTGCTATACTTTTATTACCCTATATTGGCGATAATGCACTAAGAATACACACATCGAAACTCGAACATCAAATACCTGTTTTACGAAATATTATTTATTTCTTTGAAATATCTTTTAGAAAAGCATCCAGCTAACAATTAAAAATAAACTTTTTTTTATGACCGGGCTTGCTGTTTTTATATAATTAAATTTGAAATATTTTCGATATCGCTGAACACTGAAATATGTCGCTAAATGTGAAAAGAGAACCCTCTACTGGCGACGTTCATTTTCGAATCGTCGATCGAATCGAATGCGAATCACAAGAAGTGCTTGTTTGGGTTGGGGCCCGGGTGGCCTAGTGGGTTTAATCGCAGCCTATTAAGCTAATAGTCTGCGCACTGTATCGGGTGCGGGTTCGATTCCCGCCTTCTCCCTGTCTGTACTTTCTCTACCTGTATCCGTAAAATTCTGTTTGAGTTTGTCTTACTTGACGAAGGTTTATAAGCGGGTCTCTGATCAAGCACACAAACTGGAAAATACATGCACCAACCTACCTACCTACATACCTTGTTGTCCCGCGCTCTACTGATTATAAAAGTGAGTGTTAGTATATATAACTTATTTTGAAACTTTTATTGTTTTAAATCTTGTGATTTCTATTACTTAAAAATGTATTGCCTAATAACATGCATTAATACAGTAAAGAACCGTTTATACGACTTAAAGGGCCGCTGATTATATTGGAAAACTCGGGCGATCCTATTTTAGAGAAGTTTTACGATTTAATAAAAACTCTTTTATCAGGAATTTTCGATTATCCGACCTACCTCCAGTCCCAATTAGACCGGATAATCGAGGTTCTACTTTACAAAAAATAACGAGTCACTACTGCAATGTCCTGCAAATAAGCAAAAATTACGAGGCTTTAAAGTTTAGTAGACCGATGCGACCTGACTAAAACTATAAAAATAACGAGATTCGAGACGCTTGCGATTTCGCCATGAACTAGCTTATATTTTGTTGCATTGAAGTTTTGTTGAACAAAGTTTTGTACTGACATAAAATTTTTTAAATTTTTTTTTAACTGGAAAGTAGCAAATATTTCGAGGCGTTATAATAAAACGCTTTTCTCAATAAGCACGCCCTGATGGATGTCGCTGTTTAAGGATTTCTGGTAATACGGGGAAAAGTAGTTTGCACCGTTAATTTCCCAAATAAAGCAGCAATCTGATCATTTTTATGGGTAGAATCAGCAAAAAAAAACATTTTTCATTTCTTAACTATTAAAAAAATAATCACTTTAATTAAAAAAGACTTACTTTTTACAAACTCAAAAAAATAAGCACCTTTAAAGGCTCTTAAAATTAAAAAAAAGGCATCTTCAAGAACAGCTTCGCACCCTGATAACATACACAAAATTTTAATATTTAAATAGAAACATTTAATGACTTAAAAATTATTAATAATACATCATGTGTTATTGTTTCTTATAAAAAAAAATATCAGAGGTCTAACTATTTGAACATAATTTATAGACATTCGAACTTGTGTGGGTTTGGTTTTGGTTTGCCGTTGTATGGTTATTTTTTGCATATGAATCTAATTAGATGGTGATTCGTACCTGCTCAAAGTGACTTAAAGGCCAGAGCACTAATCATTCAGCCACCAGACGGGCAAATTTTATCTCGTGTTGTGGTTGTTTAAGTATATGGTAGAGAGATGGGGCATTTAACAATTATGCTAATATGTTTATTTGTTAATTTTAAGACTGTATTTTATCTTTTATTAGGTGTCTTGCGGGTCTTAATACGAAGAGAGGATCAAAAGCAGCAAAACAGAATCCGGAAAACCATCTTTAATTACAAAAAAATATTAATTTAGCGAATCAAACAAATGCATTCTGGTAACAGTTTAAACTTAATGGATTTACGTTTACAATAATCAATTACAGATCTTCATTTATAATAAACGTAATGCCTTTCTGTTTCCTGTCAGTAGATTAAAACCATTAGTCTTGTTTACATAAAAAATAACTTTTTAGAAATATCATCTTCAATCAACTAGTGCGAGTTAAAATATGTCACAACCATAAAAAAACACACATTGTTGATTAGTTCTTTTAAATAAAGGCATATTTATAATTCAACTAACATTATTTTTTATGCAGTGAATAGCAATCTATAATAATAAAAGAAAGAGTCTGTCTGTCTGTGTGTCTGTTATCGGATCGTAAAAGACTTACTTATACTGCCCTCAGAAATTCGAAATTTTTAAGATAGATTCCCTTTAATACTAACGTGTGCACCTGAGGCTTAGTTTTTTCATATTTGTTCCATTTTTGAAGAAAATTCGAATTTTCTGAAAAAAATACACCACTTTCGCTCAAATCCGATCATATTTTTCTCTTTCCTGATGCCATCGGCTGAAAAAATTAAATAAAACTTTTAACGAAAACATTTAAAATTCAAAATGTTTATTTTATTCTTTTGCCATTACTTTATAAAAATTTAATTCATTATTTGAAAAATAATTGACATGTTTCAAGTGACGTAATTCCGCCAGTCTTCATTCCCGGATTTTATTGTGGGTTTATTTGATGATTTTTTCATTGATTTTTCTGTTGACTGCATGTATGCATATTTAAGCAATAAATGTATAGTTAAGCTATTACTGAACTATGATGGTTAATAAAGGCCATCGCACTAGAGCTATTAGTGTTTTATGTCTTTGTTTTTTCGCCAAATACGTTGCCAAACTCGCCAAATTATTAACTAAAATTCGCCAAATAGGCAATTTCTTTTATAAATAATTTATAAGCTGGTCGGTTGTTCGAAGATCGTTGTGTTAGAACTGTATAAAGGGTGTGGGTAGCTATATCTATTTTCTCGCCAAATTATTTTCCAAAACGCGCCAAATGAGCTAAAAGGTTTTATGTATTTATGAGGGAATTGTGATGACATTTATGAGTGCATTTTATAGCGTATTTTTCATTTTGGAATTTTAAGGCAATGAAACGGGATTTTATAATTTATAACGAGCGAAAACAATAATAAGTTTATGATCCTATAACAGGGTACATGGTACACATATTTGGAATCTATTTGATATTTTTTTTATTCCGTGCGAAGAACGGGTATAAGTTTGCTAGTATATAATAAGATAGAAAGAAGCATCAATACCTTTGGATAAACTCCATTATTAGTGCTGTGTCTGCATTGATATTAAATACGAAGTAAGAAGAAAACAGGACATTCATTGCTGTGATAAAATTATCACAATGTGTAGTAATCTGACCATCTATCACCAATGAATACTCATTCACAGAATAAAGATCACTTCCTGTAAAGTAATTAAAAAAAATACGCACACTAATAAAAAAATAAACTTATTTAATATATTTTACTGAAAAAGGCACAATGTAAAAAGACACTCCTCACCAACGAAATCAACATTTGTTGGAATTTGTAGAAAAAACTGACAATATCAATGACTTTAAAAAAGTACTATGCATCACGATTGTAAAAATAAATTGTTTAAACGATCATGGTCTACTGTTGTAGAAATGCTGTAAATTAAAGTAGCTTTCTTAAAAGTATTCTTTAGTATTTCTTTTATTCATTTTTCTTTCATTTTTAGTATTTCTTTAAAGTAGCTTTCTTTCAATTAAGGGTTTAATCAATCCCTTAATTGAAAGCAGAAAGAAAAACGTAAATAACCTTAGGATCTATATCTTGCCATACAACTTATTTATACTTTTTTTTTAATATCAAAGTTTGTTTTTAAATTCGATTATTCTTATCTAAAAACTATTTAAAAATTTATTTTGCGAAAACTTACATCTTGCATTATTATCTTTTTTTTTTATAAGTCTTTAAAATTTAATATTTATTTTATTCACATGCATTTGAGTTTTCTTTTACATCTTTTTGTGTACTTTTTATTAAGTTGATTTTTCTTATTATTCTTCAAAGTATTTAGTTTATAATTTCAGTGATAATGGTATTTTTAAAAAAATATTTTTAATTAAAAACTTGCTCATCTAACATTAAGCAAGAAGTTCTAAAATAACTTATATAACCTACTTTCTTTTAACTTAAATACTCAAAGAAATCTTTATAGTAGGGACAGACGGACGAACAAAAAGTATAAGATAGGTGACTGATATCTTAAAAAAAACTAGGGATGTGTAACACTATATATCAATGCGCTCATTTAAAAGTTATAACTTTAAAAAATTATAAAGTATTTTCGATAACTTTCAAACCTAAAAAGTTCTATGGCAGCTACTCCTTGCACATGCACAATATTGTAGAAAACTTTATTTTGACGTCCGACTAGTACATGGAACACGTGTATCAAATTTGAAGTCTGTATCTATTTTCGTTGTTTAGCAATACCTTTAAAACCAAAAAAAAGTTTATAGCAGCTTCTATTTGCTAATGCGCAATTTTCTCGAAAACCTTATTATGACGTCCAACAGGAACTAGGAACCCGTGTACACTAAATTTGAAGTCCGTAGCTCTTTTATTTCGAACTGTAAAGTAGTTTCAGACAGTTGAAAATCAGAAGGTTAGTACAGAAATTATGAAAAGGGTATGGACCAAAATTACCTCAAAAATGTCACTTAGCACGTTCTTCCACTAAACGACTGCCAAAATCTGAAGCACTTCGGAGGAAGAACGGGCCAAGTGCATGAGGTGTCAAGCGCGTTTTGTAAATTTCGTGTTATTACGTAAATTGCGGTTAAGCCAAAAGCCACCAAGCATTTTGAAGAACCAAACTATCTATATTTGTATCACGCAAAAAAAACGTATGATTTTGTGAATGACAGAAAAGTTGCAAACTAAAAACTTTGAAGCTCATCATTATCTCGTTTTCACATTTTTATCACTTAGCACGTTCTTCCACTAAGCTCTTCAATTCTCTTTGTTCCCACATAGAAGATGGATCGAAATGTGGCAACACATACGGGAACATCTGTTTCATAATTAGGAATAAAGTATTTTATACTTATCTGTCTTAGTTTTGGTTCACTTGCCCGTGGACGATATGCTTTCTTATGTGTAATTTTCATATGAAAGCACAAAAAATTGGATATTAGCTTTACAAAACCCACTGTCGATATGGCTGCAGACGACTATCCCATGCTTACCGGACGACGAATGAAGTTTATTCTTTTTAATATTTTTTCCCTATAGATTTGAATTGCGTTTTCGCTTTCTCGAGTGTCGAGTTAATACAACAGCTTCTTCCTTCGAATCGCTCTTTTTTATTATTTCCAACTTAACCTTATTATAAATAACTAGTGAAGCTCAAGTAAGCGTAAGCAGTCCAACCAGTGTTAATCATAATTTTTGTCGACTGGCGTTCAAGAAGACTTTTCGAACACTTAATTATAGAAACTACCTGGATTTATATCACTTACAGCAACAATTAATATAACACGAGTTCATTAATCATTATTAATTTCTGCTCGATCTTGCCTTTGGACACTCGATCCATTCTCTCATAAATGAACTAAAAACTGTTTTTAAGATTTCGATTCACCAAGAGGACTAAAAAGAAACTATATAAACTAAAAACTAACTGTATTAACTAAAAAGAAAAGCTATCCATAATGTAGTCACTCATTAGAAAGTGCATATTACTTGTAAAATACCCTTTTTAAAAAAAAAATAATAATAAGTTGTAATGAGCTATCAGCACCGTGTTGAAATCCGTGCGATAAGAGCCAGACATTTTGTTTTCTATTACAGAAATTACCGTTGTTGCACATCCAAGTAGCAAAAAGCAAGAGAAAATGAATGTCTAGAATTTCGTGTTTGTACTCGAAATTCTAGATATTAGATTATTTCCAGACTATATATTTAAACAAGGTATTATGTAAGTCTCGATACCCCGAATCAGTAATTATTTACCAAAATACTAGTTTCTAGTTCCTCGTTTTTTTTTATAAAAACAGAGTAATGTAAAGTAACAAAAACTAGACTTACGTTTACAAAAAACCTTCCAGATGTCCCACATTTTCTGCATTGTAGTATGAGTACAATTCTTGGAAACTTCGAGTAACAACAATTTTTGTAGATCAGCTACTATTTAGAGATTTAAATTTAAAATAAACTTCAGGCATGTTTTTTTCCACAGCAAACGCATCTCGCTATATTAGAACAGCGAGGAACTCTTTTTTTTTCCACCTGGCGCGAGGAACAACAATCAATTAAAAACGGGAAAAAAAGCAGACGATAAAATTCAAACACTTCCATAGTTAGAAAAAGGTCGAGAAAATAAGTTTGCGCGTTTTCAATAATTTGCCAAATGAAGCGATTATCCAAACAATAAACAACATGTGAGCGCGTTCTTTCTTATACTCAACTTCATTCGAAATGCAACTGCCCGTTGTTTTTTTAGGTGGTGTGTGTGTGCATCTGAAAAAAAACATCTGTCCTTTTTCAAAACAAACTGTTAGTAGTGATTAGTTAGTTTTAAAGTTACAATGAGTTGGGATCAGATAATATATTGGTAAAAATTTTGAAAGTGTACAAATACGTCGTTCTCATATCTAAGCCTTTTTTTTAACGTTCCCTTAAGAGTCGTATAAACGATGCTTTACTGTATTAATGAAAGTCATCAGGGTAATACATTTTTTAAGGAATAGTAATCACATAATTTAAAATGATAACAGTTTCAAACTTAGTTATATAAATACTAATACTCACCTCTATAATCACTAGAATGCGAGAAAACCAATACAAGAAATTGTCATTCGCTTCGCATTCGATCCTCGACGATGAACGTCGCCAATAGATGCGTTCTCTTTCCACATTTAGCGATATATTGTAGTTTTCAGCGATATCAAAAATATTTCAAATTTAAGTATATAAATACAGTTGAGCCCGGTCATAAAAAAGTTTATTTTTAATTGATAGCTGGAGGCTTTTCTAAAAAATATTTCAAAGAAATAAATAATATTTCGTAAAACAGGTATTTGATGTTCGAGTTTCGATGTGTGTATTCTTAGTGAATTATCGCCAATTCTACGATAGGGTAATAAAAGTATGACAGCTCTAAAAACGGGAAAATTCCGATTTCATCTCTTCGCTCGTGGTTTACGGACATTTCCAGTTTTTAGAATTAAAAAACCCGTTTTCAGTCGTTACGGGGAAGTTCCGTTAAAATCAGTAATATTTTCTCCTAAAATTTCAGGTTTTTTTTAACTGTGTATCAACGCCCAGCCACAACTATTGTAGGTGGTACAAATTCCAAATTTTAGGAGCTTATTCTTCTTTTACTTTAAAGGCTTTACTTTAAAGGAGTAATATATATATTATATATATATATTATATATATATATATATATATATATATATTATATATATATATATATATATATATATATATATATATGTATAGTATGTATGTATGTATTAGTATGTATGTATGTAGTATGTATGTTATGTATGTATGTATGTGTATGTATGTTGTATGTATGTATGTATGTATGTAGTATGTATGTATGTATGTATGTATGTATGTATGTAGTATATGTATGTATGTATGTAGTAGTATGTATGTATGTATGTATGTATATGTATTATGTATTGTATTATGTATGTATGTTATAGTATTATGTATGTATGTATAGTATTTATGTAATGTATTGTATAGTATGTATGTATATGTATATATGTAATGTATGTATATGTATTGTATTATGTATATATGTATTATGTATGTATAAGTATTGTATATATGTATGTATGTATATATGTATATGTATTATGTATTATGTATGTATGTATGTATTATGTATATGTATATGTATGTATATATGTATAGTATGTATATTGTATATGTATATGTATTATGTATATATGTATATATGTATTATGTATATATGTTATATGTATATATGTATATATGTATATGTATATAGTATATATGTATATATGTATATATGTATATATGTATATATGTATATATGTATGTGGGATGGGATTGGAATATAGGCCAGTTCAGTTAGGAATGGCATACTGGCCACACATCCCTGGCTTACCTGGGCATGGCGTGATTATCAGGTAATCTGCACCTGATTGGTTAGGCGCAGGTGACGCTTTCCCAGGGGATATCGGCAGACATTTTGTTGTCAGAAAGAGATTACATTTGTAGAGGTGAGGAGGTTTTTTTTAAGCGCTCTTCGGAGCTTTACGTGAATAATATGCTGATGTTATGTTTTAATAAAATAAATTAATGCTCTATTTTAAAACAAAGGTTTATTTCATTTAACAAGAAAGCCTCACCCTACAAAATTGGGGGATTCGCCCGGGATAAAAAATTTCCCCCCTAGAGACACTTGTACGATGACGAGAAATACCCCTAGACGCCAGTAATTCCTCCTGAGACGCCAGTAATTCCTCCTGAGATGTCAGTAATTGACCGCATGACGCGCGGTGTCCGGCAGCTGTCACGGGCCTGATGTCCTTCGCCCGAGACCGACGTTGACGTGATCCCCTCTTCTTGAGCGTCCCTTCACCTGAGCTGGGTTGCGAGGACCGCTGCCATGGATCTTCAACGGTTACCATGGGCCATCGCCGGTTGCTAGGCGATCCTTCAACAGGAGCCGAACGGAAACCAAAAGTGCCACACTGATGTCGGACAAGGACACAATACAGCTAAGCTTTAACTTTTAGTTATAATATTTGAACAATAATCAGACTTTATAGTATTCATAGATAATTTTTTCGAGTTATGATTTTGTCTGAAATTGTCTACAAATTAATTTCTGGAAAAAATTAAATTAAATTAACTGCCCAATTATAAAATTTTTGGAATAATAATATTTTAATGAATATCAGTATTCAAGTTATTCTCATTTCCGCGTGTAGAAAAGTTAATCATTGTGTTTCGCGAATGCCATATTTCAGGTATAATCCCGTAGCAGAATAAAATATTGTTATACAACCTTGTGTTTTTTTTCTTTTGATGGCATTCGTGAGGAGTTTTTTTTGGCTTGCTTGTATTTTGTTTGTTTTTAAAGAACGTTAAATACTTTTGTTTGTTTATTTTTTGAGAAGACAAGATAGAAAGTCGAATGCAAATTGAATTCGCACTGTTTTATTTGGGAAAAAATGAGAATAACTTTGTAAGAATTTTTAACCGTAGGTGGTTAAAGAATTATTTGATACAAATTAAATGTATCCAGTTTTCAGTTAGTTTCTGTTGGTAGAACTAATTGTGTAAGAAAAATTCTTAACCGTAGGTGGTTAAAGAATTATTTGATACAAATTAAATGTATCCCGTTATCAGTTAGTTTCTGTTGGTAGATCTAACTAAGTGTGAGGAATATTTTTAACCGTAGGTGGTTACACAATATTAATTGATACAAATTAAATGTATCCTGTTAGTAAGAATATTAATTACTGATTTTTTAGATAACGGTAAAAGTTATTATTGTAAGGTATATTGCTTAGGTCTATATAGGAAAATATAGCTATTTTTTCGGGTATTGGTGCAACACCTGAGCTCAGACAGAAATTTGCTCGACAGGTGCAACACCTGAGCAATCCAGTCGCTAGTTGGTTAGCGAAGTATTTATGTTTATGTAAACATCTTTTTCTCGTTATTGTCATTTATATTGTAGAATATTTTATGAACTTAGTTATTTTGTTAGGACTTATAACAATGGTTATTATTCTGAATTTACTTATTAATATGGACTTGCTTCATTAATTAATGTCATTGAATTAACTATTTTGTTAATTGAGTTCTGTAGATAGAAATGTTTGTTAATTGGGTTCTGGAGAAGAACTTCATGGAGAAATTTACTCGAAAGTTAATTTTGGGTTTTTATTAATTAGAGTATATGGTCTTTTTAATTTGAATGCACCTTGAGTATAGGAAAAATTCCCAGTTGTTAGATAAGGGTTATTATAAAAATAACACCTGAGCATAATAAATCAGTTGGATTGTACTGATTGTCATTGTATTGCATATGCATAATTTTATTTCACATGTGTACTTTATTATCGATATTATTTGTATAATTATTTCAATAATGAAGTGAATTAATGAGTCAATTAAGGGAACTAAGTACCAGTAGAGTACACTAGTAGGTTTAAAAGATAACCTAAAGGACATTCTTGTTCATTATGAAGAACTGTAGTATTTTATTATAAATTTTTCTAAGGTCATCATTTTTGTGAAAGCTAAGTCATTTTTGTGAGAGCTAAGGGCTAGTGAGTTCAAGTTAAAAGTTTTTTTTAAGTAAATCAGTTAGTACCAAATTTTAAAAATGACGTATTTGGCAAAGGGTAAGAAAGCGCAGTTACTGAACGTATGCGAGGAACTCGGAGAAGAGGTTCCCCCTAATAGTAAAGTTCCCGACATCAAACAAATAATTTTGAATAGTAAAAATTATAACGAGGAGGAGGTTCGCATAATCCTGGACAGGATTATCGAAGAAAGCCGGGAACAGCTTGTCCAAGAAGCCGAAATGCAACGTTTGAAGGCCGAGGCCGAGAAACAGCAAATAGAGGCTGCACTCGAACGAGAACGTTTGGAAGTTCAAAGAATGCAATTGCAGGCTGCAGTTGCCGCGCCGCCTAGAGAGCCCGAAGAAGCCCGGCATAGAATACCGTTGGCACAGATCACGCCTAGGTTCGATGAGAAGAAAGACGAGATGGGTCTTTTTCTGGTAAACTTCGAAAGACGTGCCGAGATGGCCCGAGTGCCGAGGGAGGAATGGGTGGTCTACCTACTCCATGTCATGCCTCCTGAAATTTCGAATATGCTGGCGAGAGAATCTGTCGAAAATGCAAACGACTTCGATTACGTCAAAGAGCTAATTTTGAAAAAATACAAGCTGTCAGCAGAAAAGCTCAAGACCTTATTTTACAGACATCAAAAAGATCCAGAACAAACTTGGCGTAGCTATGCCCATGAACTGAGTTGTTATTTCAAAGAGTGGATTTCCGAACTCAAAGTCACCACGTTTGAAGACCTGGTGGACCTACTCATCGCGGAGCGAATAAAATTGAGGGCTCCCGAAGATGTCAAGGAACATTTCTTTGGAGAATGGCTTGAGATGAACAAGCCAGAAGATACCGCCGACAAATTCGACGGGTACGAAAGCTTAAAGGAAAGCCTGAAGAAGAAAAACCACAATAAGAATGGTTCGAAACAAAGCGAAGGTCGTACAAACCACAATGACAATAGGTTGAGAGTTCCAGATAACCGTGGAAGATCAACGAGAACCGTGGAAGATTCAACGAGAACCGTGAAAGATTCAACGAGAACCGTGGAAGATTCAACGACAACCGCGCCGGATTCGCAGAAAACCGTTCAAGATATGGCGACAGACGCCCACAGAGAGACACTCCCAGTCAAGGAGGCTCAAAAACATCACAAGCTGAACCTGACGGTAGAGGGACCATGCCTACCCAAAACAAGAGTTCTGGACAGAAAAATCTCCGCTGCTTCGAGTGCAACTCGCCAGAGCATTTAAGAAACGCGTGCCCCGAAGTATTGAACAGAAACGATCAAGTCAGGTCTCCAGACGCACGAACTGTTCACGTCGTTGAAGAAGAACGAGCTGAACCATACCCAGACGTCGATCTGCAGAAATTCACAAGGAAGATCAAATTGGGAAACACTACAGTTGAAGCCCTATTAGACACGGGAAGTGTCCGAAACATAATGCGTTTCGATGTTTTTAGGAGAATGAAGCCCAAACCAAACCTTTTTAAAGAAACAACGGTGCTGACTGGTCTTGGCCAGGGCCAGGTCGAAACACTTGGATCTTTCCGACACGTCGTGGAGGTTGACGGACACATTTGCCGTCTAGACTTCCAAGTTGTCCCCAGTGCGGCTCTCAAGTTTGAGGCCATCATTGGGTCGGCGTTCCTTGCCCATGCTCCATGTCCTTTCCATGAGGAAAAGAAACAACCGACATCGGAGTCACCCGAATGGATTTTCCATATCTCAGAGAAATCAGCACATGATGAGCTTGAGCTGGGACACATCCAGAACAAAGTGCATGGCCAGCGCGTTGCAGACTTGGTGTCGTCTTATCAACCAAGGAAGACCAAAACTGTCGATGTCTCAATGAAAATTGTCCTTCAAGACGAGTTGCCAATTTATCAAAGAGCCCGTAGACTCTCATTTCCAGAGAGACAAGATGTCAACAAACAGATTGACGAATGGATGAAAGATGGAATTGTTCGTCCAAGTTCCTCAGACTATGCAAGTCCCATAGTTCTGGTCAAGAAGAAAGACCAAACAACAAGGCTCTGCGTGGACTATCGACAACTGAACCGGAAGTTGATCAAGGATAGGTTCCCACTACCATTGATTGAAGACGTCTTGGATCAACTACAGGACGCCAAGGTCTTCACTACTTTAGACTTGAAAAATGGATTTTTTCACGTTCCAGTTGAAGAGAGCAGTCGGAAGTACACTTCATTCATCGTTCCGGATGGACAATACGAATTTCTTAAAGTACCTTCGGCTTAAGCACAAGTCCAAGTGTCTTCCAGAGATATGTCAACAACATATTTAGAGACCTAATGCAAAAAGGAGTCGTCATTCTCTACATGGACGATCTTATCATCCCTTCGAAAGATGAAGAAGAAGGTCTCGATAAACTGAAAATGGTTCTACAACAAGCATCGGAGTACGGACTGGAAATAAAAATAAAGAAATGCCAGTTTTTGAAGCGATCTGTAGAATTTCTTGGCCACATCGTTGAAGATGGAACAGTTCGACCATCAAGTGAGAAGACTCGGGCTGTACAGAGGTTTCCATGCCCGACAAATGTGAAGCAAGTACAGAGTTTTCTTGGCCTGACAGGGTATTTCCGGAAGTTCATCCAAGGCTACTCAAAGATCGCAAAACCACTCAGTGATCTCCTTCGGAAAAACTGTCCGTTCGTCTTTGGAAATGAACAGAAAGAAGCCTATCAAAGCCTCAAAAATCTACTGGTCACCAGCCCTGTTCTGCATCTCTTCAAACCTGGTCGGAAAACCGAATTGCACACAGACGCAAGTAAAGACGGATTTGGAGCCATACTTTTCCAAGAATCCGATGA